>JANZYN010000111.1:0-108729 GCA_025583755.1 Cordyceps tenuipes
CCCCCCCCCCCCCCCCCCCCCCCCCCCCCCCCCCCCCCCCCCCCCCCCCCCCCCCCCCCCCCCCCCCCCCCCCCCCCCCCCCCCCCCCCCCCCCCCCCCCCCCCCCCCCCCCCACCTAAGAACTTGCGCATGACGCCGGCGATACCGTAGCCCAGCGACTGTGTCGATATCGTCAGCAGCAGCTGGAAGAGGATGCCAAAGTTTTGCTTGTAAAACACGAGCTGGGCGAGGACGACATCGGTCGAGTAGGCGACGGAGAAGGAGACGCTGGCCATGACGGTGACGACGGCGTGCTCCTTGATGCTGAACGGGCCCGGGTTGGTGCTCCAGCGGAGGCCGAGGACGCGGAACTCGCGCGCGGGCACGAGGCGCGCCCAGGCGTGGCCGATCGGGTAGGCGACGACCTGGGCGACGAGGGGCCCGATCGAGATGGACGGCTGGCGGAGGGAGAAGAGGGCGTTCATGGCGGCGCCGACGACGGTGAGGCCGAGGCCGATGGTCCACGCGCGGACGGTGCCGGCGGGGACATCCTCGTCGTAGTTGCGCACGGCGGCCCGGACCTCCGGGTAGGGGGAGTCCTCGGCCTCGGGGTCCTTGAAGCCAGCCGAGGGCGAGGGCGAGGAGAGGTCGAGGTCGTGCAGCTCAAACGACGTGCCGCCAGCGCCGGCGTGCTCGGGGTCGAGCAGCCGGCCGCGCTCCTCGGAGCCAGACGCGTGCAGAGGCAGATCGTCGGCGTCAAAGTCGGACCACTTGTCGAGGTCATCACGACCGCCGGCGTCATCATCGTGGTCGGTGGCGGCGGCGCGGCCGTGCTGCAACGAGTGTCGCGGAGTGCGCTCGGTGGCGGCGGCACCCTCGTCTTGGTCCCTACCGCTGGTGTGCGCCTGGGCAGAGGGGGAAAAAGATGCGCCGTCACGCCTCGGGTCGCTCATGGCCGCCTCGGATGAGGGGGGGGGGGGGGTTGATGAAGAAGAAGGCAGCCGGGAGTGACTCGTGGCTTGCAGTGTCATGCAAACGGAGGAGCTCAGCGTAAAAATACGCGCGCTTCCCTGCGCAAAGGGGGGGGCGATGGATGCCCTGGGGTCCAAGAATCTGGAGAAAGGGGTCAGCGAGGTTGATTGATCTGGCCAAGGCGCGATTTGAGGAGTTGGCAAAGCGTCAATGGCTGAAGCTGAGGCCACATCGCCAAAGCAGCTGAGGAAGCTGAGGAGGGACGAGGTCCAGGGTGTCGCGGATCTTGGACCTGAAACAGCGCTTACAGTGGCTGGACATACCTGTAAATGGCTGGCAGCAGCAAGTCGACAGCCGGGCAGAGGATAAGAGGGGAGGGCAGAGCTTGTAAATTATTACTTTTATAAATTATAAATATCATCAGGCTATTGCCTTTTAATCATGCCATTAATGAACTCATTCCCGATATAAGCGGTTGGCTCAGGGTAGGTAGATATAGTGCATCCATGCTGTCCGCTAGGCCAGCTGAGGCTTGTCTCCATTCCGATTTTGGGCATGAATAGCAGCCAGCAAACAACAATGGGTGCATAAAAATAAAACCGACGGCTAGATGGGTAAGCTTAGGAATTATGCTAGATGTTGCTAATCTAGCTACGTATGTATGATTGACACAGGCACGCCTATTCCTACTCGAGAGCAGCGTCATAAATACCCGTTATACGCAGGATAAGCCATGGATAAAGCCGATGCATAACTAGTACACTTCTGATTGAATATGACCGATGTGTCGAGATAAGACCCAAAATAAGCCACCAGCTATCGTGGTGCCACCCTTTTGCTGCTGCAACACGATGGACATATTAACAGGATGAGACAAGGCAGTTGGCCTAACCACAGTTGCCCAACAATCCTGCAGTCTGCATTCTGCATTCTGCCTACGTCGACTCAGCCTACCGCGACGTCGGCCCTTTGACCAGAGTAACTCACAGCAATATTGGGTGGCCAGCAGCCTAATGCGATGCACCATGATACATCATACATAACCGTACCCTTTGTGCGTTGTCCCTCGACCTCGTTCGTCCCTCGTTCTTCTCGCATGGCACGATCTGGTCGAACAAGTTCTTCCGCCACGGACAATAATCCAGCCGTACCAATATCCCTCGCGAACCACACCCAGTACATGCATGCTAGGTTATACTTGGTATTGACTTTGACGCCCGGCCCAAACATCCTTGTGCTCTTGTCGCAGAGGCTTTGTTTTGGTCCAGAGACACTGGTCTGCAGACACGGCGGCTTGCTGCAGATGCAGATGCAGATGCACACGCCCCCTCCTTTTGGTTCCCCAAAACTGCCTTGACAACTCGTGTGTTTGCCTTTCGTTATGTGAGTTCGGGTAGATGCTCGCCCAGCCAGCCGACGCCATACCAGACAGACGTGGTGATGCATTTAACACAGCACCCCCCACCCAACCTTGCCATCCGCCCAACAGCCCGCGAAGGTTCACATGTAACCATTATCAGCATCCGCAGCTGGGACCTCCTTCGAGATGACGGCCCCTGAATTGGAAAAAAAAGTCCATCAAAGTGACTCTTCTACTTCCAAATCCGCTCCTTGGACTCGTGTGGCCAGGAGATCCGGGGGAAGAAGCTTCTCAGACGCTGACTGGGAACGACTACTACCGAGATTCGATGACCCCCTTTGGAAAAAATGTACAGTTCCCTAATTATAGCTTGGCCAACTGTATAAAGACTGACTCAGGGCCCTAGTCATCCATTTCATGCACTCGAAGCAGTCGTCTTATAGCAAGTGCCTCTACCGAGCGCATACCTACAACCATCCATATCCTCGTACCCAGGCGGCTGGTTCTTCTAACAAAGATTGTATTTCCGACCACCGTTTATGGGCTGAGAATGAAGGAGAGCTGAGCATTGGTGCCCAGCTTGCGCCAGAACACCCGCCCACCGAGGACGTTTTCCGTGAGCTAGGCCGCCACCTGCGAAAGCTCAAGATCAAGCGAAACAGCGGCGAGCCCTGGTACCGGTCCCGTATGGTCTCCCTCAGCGGCGAGCTCTGCTGGGCGACGCACCGCCTCTGCGAGGTCTCGGGCATGGCGGCGCGCGAAAACCAAACAACCCCCGGGCTGGCCGTGCTGGACGTGTGCAAGATCCAGGAGCTCGGCTTCCACGTGTGGCGCGTGCAGGACATGCTCCAGTTCCTCGACCAGTCCAGCTTGAGAGACTCGGTCGGAATCTACGGCGATGTCCGCCGCTGGGTCATCAACGCGGACGAGTACGTCTGCTGGGACTTTATCCCGGGAGAGGCCCTGGTGTCGTTTACGCCGCTGACGTGTCTACGGCCAACCAACGGCACGAGAGAGACGCTGCTGAGCGAGGTCTTTGCGCAGTCGCCTAACCTGTGGGAGTTTAGGAAGCTTTCACCACGTGAAATGTCTCTCGACGATTATGTGAATCGCGTGACCGTGTTTATACGCGCCGTCGCTCCGAACAGCCTGGGGTGGAAAGTGCAAACACAACTTCTCCTGCAGCTGGCGAATGAGTTCCTTGAACCTCCTGCTTGGGGTTACGTTGTGTCTGCCTTTGGACATGAGTTAAAGCGTCGTCTCAATGCTATCGCCTATACAGAGGGGTAATGCTGCCAAAGGCTGGTGTTTATCGCGACGCTTTGACAGCATAAGGAAGCATGCTGCCAGCCAACAGCGAATGTGCGTCAGAATGTGACATTGCGGGAAACTATTTAAGTCAATGGTGAAGGGTGAGGTGCAAGGAAGAAAGTTGGACAAATGGGAAATTGTAATTATGGACAGTCGCGGATATTTAGGTAGTATTGATAATGTGTGCATGTGTTTGTTTGTATGTGTCTATGCACATTATTATGCAGAGACCTGAGTATGTTGATGCAGCTCGGCATAACGGCAGTCTGTCTTGTATCACACTACCTAAATTTCTTGGTCTTTTCTTCTGCCTTAAGGAAAAAGATGAAGAGTTGGATTTTCTTTATTTTCTACATTATGAACAGAAATAAAAAGCTTTTTATTTTCTAGATGATTAGAAACCGAAACAAAAAACCTCCTTCATACATCACTATACCTACCAAACAGCCTGTTTTTAGCACTCCCGCCTACTGTGGGGGGGCACCTGGCCGCACCTAATAATTTGTCACTCGAGAATTGCTGCAATATCCAAGCTTCCTCTCACCACACCAAGCTGCCGTAACTGCACTGCACTGCACCTGCACCCAAACCCCCATCACAATTCATACAGCATCACATCACCTATACGCAGGAAATGGAATCATAATGCGAAGAGTCGTCGTGACAGGCCTCGGCGCCGTCACGCCACTGGGCGTCGGCGCCCGACGCACCTGGAATCGCCTCCTTGCTGGCGATTGCGGCATCGTCAGCGTCGCCGACCGTGAACCCAAAGAGCGCTGGCAGGAACTCACCAGCACAGTCGCAGGCATTGTACCCCTCGGCAGCATCCAGACGGGCGGCTGGGATCCCAGCGACTGGCTCACCGCCGCCGAGCAGCGTCGCATGTCGCTCTTCACCCAGTACGCCATCGCGGCCACCGAGATGGCCCTCAAGGACGCGGAATGGGACGCGCCCAAGCCATCCGAAAAGGAAAACACGGGCGTCTGCCTGGGCAGCGGGATCGGAAATCTCGATGACATGTACACGACCAGCCTGGAGCACCACAAGGGGGTGAGTTGAGAGCCCGTTTGCATCATGTGCGAGGAAGCATCTCTGACTTGGAAACCGCAGGGTTACAAAAAGGTGTCGCCGCTGTTCGTGCCCAAGATCCTCACCAACATGGCCGCCGGCCACATCGCCATCAAGTACGGCTTCCAGGGCCCCAACCACGCCGCTACCACCGCCTGCACCACCGGCGCGCACTCCATCGGCGACGCGGCCCGCTTCATCTGCCTCGGCGACGCCGACGTCATGATCGCCGGCGGCTCCGAGTCCTGCATCCACCCGCTGACCTTTGCCGGCTTCGGCCGCGCGCGCTCCCTCGCCACCGCCCGCAACGACCGACCGGCCTCCAGCTGCCGGCCGTTTGACGCCGGCCGCGACGGCTTCGTCGTCGCCGAGGGCGCCGCCATCTGCGTGCTGGAGGAGCTGGAGCACGCGAAGGCGCGGGGCGCGCGCGTCTACGCAGAGGTCCGCGGGTACGGCTGCAGCGGCGACGCGCACCACATGACGGCGCCGCGCGCGGACGGACACGGCGCCTTCCTGGCGATGCGGCGGGCGCTGCGCGGCGCGGGGGTCCGGCCGGCGCAGGTGGGCTACGTGAACGCGCACGCGACGGGCACCGAGGTCGGCGACGTGGCGGAGACGATGGCGATTCGCCGCATCATGATGGGGGAGGAGGGCGTCGCGGAGGAGGGACGCGTCACGGTGAGCAGCACCAAGGGCGCGGTCGGCCATCTGCTGGGCGCGGCCGGTGCGGTCGAGGCCATGTTTGCGATCCTGGCGGTCCACGAGGGGGTCGTGCCGGCGACGTTGAACTTGGAGGCGCCGAATGTCGGGGCCGCGTTCGACTTTGTGCCGCAAAAGGCCAGGGACAAGGACATAAGCGTGGCAGTGAGCAACAGTTTTGGCTTTGGCGGCACGAACAGCTCGCTGGTTTTTGGAAAGGTTTAGGGAGTTGTAAGATTTAGGGAGCTGTAAGATTTCATGATTGTATAATATCAATGTTGAGCAAGGCGGAGATGAGTCTGCCAATCATCAATAAATATCAATTACAAAAATACTAAAGCGCAATAGGACATTTCACAAAGTCATCAAAATCGGAAACTATTGTGTACATAGCACGGGTTCCAGTCATCCCAGGCATTTCTTTGCGAGTCTCCCAGCCGGGTACCTAGTCCTCAAACACCAGCTCCCCCTCAAACCAAGTCCTGCGCACCTTGACCTCGCGAAACGCGCCCTCCTTGCCGCTTGTCAAGTCGCGATCCAGCTCGATAAAGTTGGCCCGCTTGCCCACCGCGATGCTCCCCGTCCCCTCCTCGGCGCCGACCGCCTCGGCGCCGGAGAGCGTGAGCATCCGGAGCAGCCGCCTGGCCCCGCAGCCGCGGTCGCCGCCGCCGACCTCGCCGACAAGCTTCTCCACGGTCCACAGCAGGTCCGGGTCCTCCGGGACGCCCCAGTCGGAGCCGATGGTGACGTGCGCGCCGTGGCGGACCATCTTGGCCATGTCCCAGGCGTTGAGGGTGGCCTCGGCGCCGGTGAAGGGGTGGTTGAAGAGCGCGGCGGGGGACATTTCGGCGGTGGCGTTGAGTTGGGCGAATCGGGGGTAGTCGTCTGTGGGGGGGATCTTTTGATTAGCCCTTGAACACGGGAAAAAGACAGAAAAAGGGGGGGGGGGGAAGAGAGAAGATCTGGAGCTAAAGCCACGTACCGTCGTGAACGCCTGAACAGTGGGCAATCTCGTGCCGGGGCCCGTTGGGGTTCTTCTTCCGGGCCGCCTCGATGGCGTTGAGCGCGGTGCGCGTGGATCCCTGCCCGGTGCAGTGCATCTTGATGGTCATGCCCATCTGGTCGTACTTGGCGACTGCGGCCTCGAGGTCGTCGACGTAAATGTCCTCCGGGTCGGCCGCGGCGCCGTCGGCGCCGAGGTCCGCCTGGCTGAAGAAGGGCGCGAGCGGGACGCCGTCGAGCATCATCTTGACGAACCGGGTCCTCACATGCTCCGTCCCCGGCGTCGTGGCCGCCGCCGCCGCGCGGTCCAGCAGCCGCAGCAGGGACTCGGCGGGCTCCCCCGCGATACACTCGGGCGCGTAGACGACGTGGGTGCAGACGTCGAGCTTGAGGTCGCGGGCGGCGTCAAGCTGCAGGAAGGCGTCGAGCATGAGGGTGTTGGAGGCGGCCTCCTGGCAGGAGGTGACGCCGGCGCGGTGGAGGCGGCGGGCGGCGTGGCGGAGGGCGCGCTTGACGTGGGCGAGGCTCGGCTTGGGGCAGGCGAGCATGGCCTTGGTGGTGGCGAGCTCGCCGAGCTCGCCGGTGAGGCTGCCGTCGGGCCGGCGGATGAAGAAGGCGCCCTTGGCGGGCGGCTCGTGGTCGACGTCGTAGCCGGAGAGGGTGAGGGCGGCCGTGTTGAGGAGGAGGCTGTGGCCGGCGCAGGCTTGGATGACGACGGGCTGGTCTGGGAATGCTTGGTCGATGGAGGCGCGGTCGTAGTTTTCTATGCCAAAGGTATCTCCGAGAAGCCAACTACAAGGGTCAGCGCTGTATTTTTAAGAGAAAAGATTTAAAATTAACAAAAGAGATAAAACTTGGGAAAGACACATACTCGTGGAAAGCATGGGCATAGCTACAGTTGCAAGGACTGCCCTGCAATCTCTTGACGGCTTCCGAGCTCGTCACGAAATCTTCCCCGTTTCGAATATTGACGATGCTCAGCTGCATCAGACCGGCCATCAGGAGATGGGCGTGGGCGTCATGGATGCCCGGCATGATGAACTGCTCCTTCAAGTCATAGACGACCATCTTGTTCTGGAGGGCCTGGCTCAGAATAGTCTCGGTTGAGCCAACGGCGGTAAAGAAGCCAGCTTCCGAAACGATAAAGGCTTCGGCCCAGGGCTGGGCGTCATTGACGGTGTAAATGCGTCCATTGATATATGCGGTAGAGTTTTCCAAGTCTTCAGGATGAGCTGGTTGATTCATGGTGCAAGTCTGTCTGTCTGTCTGATCAATGTATGTGTGTAAGTGGTAGGTTGTCTTCCCCACGTTTTAACTGTTTATTAGTGCTATTTATCGTGTATCATGCATGCTGTTACATCTCTACATCTCAAACGAATATCTCCGCTGACTAAATACCGGGCAGATTTAGAAGTACTACTAATGCTGCATAAGCAAAGTCTAAAAGCGCCAACTTCATGCCTCGACCATTTGTATTCGTCTTGGTCGTCGCGGCAGTTGACTTGCACGACATACAGATCCCCCAGCAAGCCGATACCTTGTCCGTAAATTATTTCATGAAAACATCATCGACCTGCTGGCCATTAGAATACTTTCGAGGCATATTTACGTCTATAAACCCATGTCCGTGTAGTAGTCGGGACAAGCTCGTGGTCAATGTGTACTGCTTACCCGGTAGTTGCTTATTTTATGGCTATTATTATACTACACTAATTAGACAGAAAAGCCCATCTAGTGCTTTACTGATGAGTAGTAGAGGAAAAACTAGAGTGCCTAGAGGAAAACTTTCCCTCCGCCGCGGGTTCGGTGTGGTTCCGGCCCGATGTATGTTAAGGTCCGGCCAAGTCTGCCAGATTCCTCCCGTATTGAGTGCGCCCTCCCTCCCGACGCGCCTTCTACAGAAGCCCATTCTCTTTTCCTAGTCCCTAGAGATGAAGGCTCCGGGCCGGGCCCTGCTCGGGCATCCCGTACAGTTGCTTATTGTAATTCTTTGCCTTTACTGTTTTTTTTATAGAAAAAAACAAAATAACAAAAGAACTTTTTTCTTAATATTTATATTTCCGTATTCATCTTCGCGACCTAGACCCGAGGCGCTCCTAGTGCGTATCCACTATAGTATTAAAATACGAATTAGTATTTCTAGATAGAAGATAACCTAACTCTTAACCCCCCCCTAGACCCTTTCTAGGACCTAGGAGGTAGTGATATAGGCGTGAGCCTATCGTAATAATTAAACGTAGAAAATAACGTCTTAGACGTAACACCTAATATAAATAATATAGGCTAGGCCTAGCCCTAACCTAATATTATTTAAGAAATAAAAGAAAAGATCCTCTAGTGAATCTTAAGCTAATATAAGGTAGAATACCTTAACCTTTTATCTAGCCTAGTTAAAACGGTATAGTAAGCCACTATACTAGACACTAACACGCCTTTAGTATGTCCTTTTACTAAGAATAATATAAAGTGTATTATTACTAAAACTATAGTAAAACTTAACCTATAGTCTTAGGTAAAGGTAGTACGAAAGGCTATAGCTACGCCTAGGCCCTAGCCTAGGCCTATAGTAAAGCTAATCCTATTATAATATACTAATAAACTAATTATAAATACTAGAAAAGCCTAACTAGAGATTATAGATAGGTTAGTAGTAGCTACTATTATAGTAGTTAACTAGGCCCTATATAGAGACTATATAATAGTAGCCTACTACCTACCTTCTAGTAATATTATAGTTACCTTTTATAGTAAAATAAAGGAATATATAGTAGATATAGCCTAGGTCTAGGACGCGTTTAGCCTAAATACATCCCTATCCTAATATATCTACTCTTTAGTAGTAAAGGGTATCCTAGTTAGGGATATCCCTAAAGATACTATAGATTTCTATACTACCTTTACTATAGTGAATAGAGTAAATATTATTATAGTGTGTCTATTAAAGGGCTAATATAACTCTAATATATAAGTAGCCTTAGTTATTAGTATATATAATATAAAGGTAGGTAATTACTTTATCTACTAGGGAATCTTCTTTAACTCTTAGGTGTACTAATATAAACCTTACTTAGAGATAGTCTAGCCCTAGTAGTACTTTAACTACTATAGCTTTAGATATATCGCCTAGTTCTATAAAAGGCCTATAAGGTATAGGCGATATAGGACTAGAAAGCACCTAAAGAGAACACCCTACCTAGTAGTAGTAAGGGTAGTACTAGAGAGATACTATAACTATAGTGGCCTATACTTAGCCTAGGCCTAGGCTTATCCTAGAATAAACGACTAGAAACTATACGCCTAGGAGGCGTACTAGTACTAGCCGACTACCTTTAAGAGCTAGGGCCTATAGGAGTGCCCCCTATACTCCTTATATACCTCCTCGCCTAAGAAGTGGGCTAGGTCTAGGCTACGCCTACTTAGGCACTTATTAGGATTAGTTAATATAATTACCCTCCCCCTTTAGGCTAATAAACTCCTATTCCTAGTCCTCCTTTAGTATAGCCACTCTAGGTTACCTACGGCCTAGGCCTAACTAGAGATTATTACACTAGACCCTACCTAATATAAGGATCCTATTATAGAACGTTAATAAAAAGTTAATAAATATCTAGCTTACCCTATATAATAGGGATAAGCCTAACGTTATAGTCTTATAGAAGGTTATCCTAGGTCGCCCCCCTCCTTACCCTATATTAGTACCCTACTAGTACCTATAGGGAGGGGGGTAGATAGTAATATACGTCTATATTAAATATAAACTAATAATATAGGAAGTTAATATATAGGAAGACTCTTACTAGGTATAGTTTAAGGTAATTAAGGTTTAAGTTACTAATGTCTACTCTCTACCTAGAGGGGACCTATATAGAGCCCTATCTAGGCTTAACCTAGTAAATAGGCTATATATAATCTTTAAGGACTTTAACCTATACTACCCTACTTAGGACCTTTATAAGAGGTAATTATAGTAGGTAGATACTATAATAGAGACTATAGTCTAGCTTAGGGCTAACCTAGTTACCCTTTTTAGTATATATATATAAGTGAAATATAGGAAATAAAGAAATACCTTTAATTTACTTTAGGTAGACTCTAGTCTAAATAGATCTATAGGAATCCTAGGCTAGACCCTAGCTAGGTCTAACTACTTCCTATAGCTCTTAATATTAGGTAAGGTAGTTAGTACCCCTCTAAAGGTGTAATAGAGGGACTAGTAGTAGGTAGATAAGGAGTAGGTAGCTATAGAGGCTATAGTCTAGCTCCTCCCTATAGCTAATATACCTATAGGCTTATAGACTAGTATTAATATAGCGTTTAATAAACTAGTAGTAGTAGTATAGGAGATAGTAGACGTAGTAGTACTATAATAGGCCCCTATAGGGCCTAGGAAGTACCTATAGTAGAATAAGGAGGTAGTAGAGGTAGTATAAAAGGTAAAGTGGGTTAAGTGGGTAGTAGCCTATATAGAAAACATAGTAGATTAAAAAGAGGCGTAAAAGGCGGTTTAGGCCTAGGACTAGGCTATAGCTACTATAAAAAGGTTAAACTAGTAGATAGGCCTTAATAGGGTCAATATAACCTTAAGGGGCCTATAAAAGTAATATAAGTAGGTAAAGGCGTATATAGTAGGGGTGGCTAGGTTAATCCTAGTGTTAGACCGCCTAAGGGCCGCCCTAGCTACTATATAGGATAAGAAGGTATATATACTAGTAGAGAAATTCTTCCCTAACCCCTTACCTAGACCTATAGAGTTACTATAAAAGCTCTAGGGCACGCCTAGCCTATAGGATAGACACGCCCTCTTAGAGCTAGTAATAATAGAGGAAGTATAATAGACGCTTAGAGGGTACGCCTCTTAGAACTCCCTAGGCCTAGATAGGGTCCTATATAGGTTTTTAAAGATATTAGGCCTACCCTATATAAAAGTCTAATCCCTCCTCTAATTAGTATATATTATAGTTAGGTATTTCCTATAGTAGTACTAGGCTAGGGCTATAGTAGTCCTATAGAAACTAAGGAAAACTCTAGGGGAGCTATAGATAGTAAAAGGCTAGTAGTTAATTACTCTACTAAATATAATAGAGAAACTATTTAAAAAGATCTTAACTAATAGGATTATAGCTATAGTAGAGGAGTACTAGCTCCTACCTAAAGGCTAGATAGGGAATAGATAGGTAAGGTCTATTAAAATAATAGTAGTAATAGTACTAACTATAGTATACTATACTTAGTATTAATATAGGTATATATTAATCCTATAACTAAATATAGCTAGTATATTTAATAATATTATTTATACCTTACTTATATAAGTACTAGGATAACTCTAGTTCCTAATAGAGATTATAAAAGTTATTATAGCTTTCCTTTAGGATAGGACGACCTAGCTCTATATTAATAGTAGAGAGACACTAGAATAGGCCTAGTAGAGAGGGGTCCCCTAAGGGTCCCCCCTATCTTTAATCCTTTTTATCCTATTTATATTAACACTTTACTAGGATATTAAATTAGTCCTAGGCCTACTTTTAGTTGGGTTTATAGATAATACAAATATTATAAGTGTAGCTAAGGACTAGGGAATAGTGGTTAGGTAACTAGAGGAGGCTTAGGCAGTGTATTAGAGGTGGTTAAAGGAGTTTAGACTAACCTTTATAGTAGAGAAGTTCTCCCTCCTATACTTCTAGTAAGGCCGTAGGGTAGGCCTATACGACCTCTAGCTTAGAGCCGTATAGATCTAACCCTAGATAATAATAAAGCTATTAGGGATCTAACTTAACGCGTCCTTAACCTAGGGGCTGTATATAAAGGCGATTAAGGCCTAAGTAATAAAGGCAATAGCGGCCCTTACTATAACTATAGGGATAATGTAGGGGCCCTAAGGTGGGAGTGTGTGGGAGCTATACCTCTATACTATACTATAATAGTGGCTTATCCCTAATCTATAGTAGGTCTATTTCTTAGGTAGAGAGTTAGGTCGAAATGTATAAGAGTACTAGTAAGTAGTGTCGTATAAGTTATATTAGGAGATTACTCCTAATAGTAGAACTATTACTTAGAGATTAATTAGTAGAGATCTAGTCTAGCTATCTATAGGAAATCCCCTTCCCTATATACCTATCCTATCCTCTACTATATTCCTAATTATCCTAATTATTTATCTATCCCTTAATCCTCTAATTATAGTAATTAATAAGTGATCTATTAATCACTTTATAGATTATATGACCTTACGTCTTATTCTAGGTACTAGTGTGTCTGTCCTTAGTCCGACTAGCCTAGCCCCACCTATGCATTCTATAGCGTTTATAACATATACAGCCTATTATAGCCTATAGAGCAACCGTATAGCATACGTACAATAAAGCCCTATACGGTAATAGTACAGGCCTAGCCTAGGTCTAAGCCGGGTGCCTAAGAAAGGTTAGGGGCGCCTTCTAGGCAACCCTAGCCTACTACGTTAAAGCTAAGCTATAAATACCACTACTAGACCTACACCTAACACTATAGAAGGCCTAGGCACTCTCCTAATAGGAGACTAATAGGGTAGTAGCCTAGCTCTACTATATAGCCGTATAGGTTAGTAGACACCTCCCTCTAACGCAACGATAATACTAACAGCTAAAGGTACTACCCCTACTAGAATACCTATATAAGGACCTCCCCCCTAGACTTAGGCTAGGGCTAGAGTGGTCCTAACGTAAGGCTAAGTAGTAGATAAATCGGATAGGGGACGCTTAATAGGAGGCTATAGAGACTAAACGTTAATAAAAGACTAGCTATACTACTATATTCCTAGCCTATAGACCCCTATAGCTCTACTATAGGGCCTATACGGCCCTATACTAAAACCTCCTATAGCACCTAGGATCCTTACTTATATAACTCTAAATAGGGAAGATAGGACTTAACGACTTCCTTTATTAGTGTAATATACTAGGCCTAAACAGCCCCCTATATAGGTACAGCTAGGGCCTAGAGGACGTATACTATATTATCCTCTCCTACCTATAGTAGAGCGTCTAGTAAGCGACTAGGCTAGTCCTACTCTAGGACTAGTGTAAGACTAAGCTAGTATTAGACGACCCCTCTATAGCTAAGCCGCTTATAAGATAGGTCTATACACTATAGTAACTTATATACCTAAAGGACTAGATATAGGGGATACGTAAAGCGGCCCTAGTGTAGGGCTAGGGCGACTAAAAAAGATACTAAGTATAGAAAATAGAATTTATTAGTATAGTATTATATTAGGCTTACTATAGAAACTATCTAACTACTAAATAGTAGGAACGTAAATAAAAACGTAGGACCGCCTTAGCCCTATCTTAAACCTAGGTTAGCCTAAGCTATAGCACCCTTACCCTAACCTCTAGTGGGGGGGTCGTTATAGGACTAGCCTAGGGTAGCTACGGCCTTATCCTCCTTCTTCTTACTCTTCTTAGTCTTATAGGGCGGGACTATACCGCCCCTAAAGCGGACGGTAAAGACAGAGCGATAGAGGAGGAAGGGGGGGGCCGGCGTAGGCTAGGGTGGGCCTAGGCTAGCCCTAATAACCTAGGGATAGGCGGTATACTACTAATACTAATAAGTAGGTACATTCTTTTAGGATTCACTAGGGGACCTTTTACGGCTCCTAAATAGTCACTAGTACGGCACTATAGTAAAGCCGCTATAGAAGGGGGGGTTTTTCTACTAGCACTCGGTTTTTTCCCTCTCTTATTACTATACTTAGAAGGACCTAGTAGGCTAGACCTAAAGGAGTATAATAATAATAATAATAATAATAATAATAATAATATTTCCGTATTAACATAAGACATATAAACAAAAATCCATACTCCACTTAAAGTAACAAGCCAGCTGCCGTACTCTGTTATTTATGGTCGGCATTAGACGATAACTATCTACTGGTTATCAAATATATATGCTAATACTACTCTGTTCTCCTATATCCGAATAATCGTCATCCCTTCTCCCATATCCACCCGCAACGATCCACGCCCTTCAGGTTCCTCTTCCATACCATCTGCATGTTGCTTGAAGCAAAGTCGGCACAGTTTAGATAATGTCAACTTGCGTGCCGCAAGAGGAAACACAAATCCAGCGATTACTAGAAAAAAAAATTGAATTATTTTAATCTTTTACCTCATAATTTTATTGTCTTTGGAATCGGTTAACTAGAAGTTGTGTCAGTCTATCTCCGCCACCACAATAGGCAACCTGCTCCACCGACATTCAACCGGCAACTTTTTTTTCCTAGCCAACCTCATCGCCATCATTACCTCACCATTCCCCTTGGGCGCGCAAAGTCATTAAACAACGGCTCTTGCGGCCACTCTGAGCCAATCCGAACACAACACAGACAAATACCGCAGCCATGGCCTGCCAAACCTGCCGCACACAAACGAGGAGCATCCTGCGCTCAGCCCTCCGCCTCGGCCCTGCCGCTTCCCCCCCTGTCTCACGAAACCTCGCCACACCCGCCGCGGCAGCCAGACACTCGACAACGAGGAGAATAGCGACCGTTCGAAGCTTCAGCAGCTCATCACCACGTCAAATACTCGGCCTTCGAGACTCATACCGGGTTGTCGGCGCCTCAGAACGCCTGTTCAAGATCTGCGCCAAGCCCGCCGACTACCGCATCACCGACGAGGAGCGCAAGCAGGACCTCGTCCAGAAGCGGGATGACGGCGAGGAGATTGGCAAGGCCAAGGACCCAGAGAACGTATGGCACAAAAGTAAGCGCCGACGACTGCCCGCCTTCCCCCTCCTAGACTGACAGCTTGTCCCCCCCCCCCCCCCCCTCAGCGTTCGGCCTGCAACCGTCCTTTAGCACGTGGTCGCACGTCACCATGCTGCACCTGTACCTGATCAACGCGCGGCTGCGCTGTTTCGACCGGGACGAGTACCGCAACTGGTCGCAGCAGATGATTGACCACTTCTTCTTCGAGTGCGAGAAGAAGATGCACCTCGACCACAACATCACCTCGAGCGCGCTGCGCCAGCGCTATCTCAAGGACATCTTTGTGCAGTGGCGCGGCCTGCTGCTCGCCTACGACGAGGGGCTCGTCAAGGGCGACGCCGTCCTCGCCAGCGCCGTCTGGCGCAATCTCTTCAAGGGCGACCCGGAGGTTGACCCGCGCGCGCTCGTCGCCGTGGTCGGATGGCTGCGTGCAGGTTTGGCGGCGCTCGAGGGCGCGTCCGACGCCACGTTTGCGCAGCAGGCGGCCGAGGTGCTGGAGCGGCCGGTGGACGTGTTCTGGACGAGGCTGGAGGCGCCATTGCTGAGTGACCAGCAGCAGCAGCAGCAGCAGCAGCAGCAAGGTGATGGGCAAGGGCAGACGCCGGAGCAGGCGGCGGCCAAGAAGGCGGCGGCGGAAAAGGTGGCTGCTGCTCCGTAGGGAGACTGGCTGCGAAAGAAGGGGAATGGTGAGAGGGGGACATAATGTAACGATAAAAAACTTGCACGGCATGCGTCGGGGCAAGCATGCATGTATGTGTGTATCACTGTATCACTATGAAAAGAAGGGGAGAGGAAGAGGGTATGCAACTTCATGTACATTATACCGGGAGGGGGAGGAATGGTATCCTTGCCCATATAGAGGTCATCACAGTT
Organism: Cordyceps tenuipes; assembly: GCA_025583755.1. Taxonomy (NCBI): domain Eukaryota; kingdom Fungi; phylum Ascomycota; class Sordariomycetes; order Hypocreales; family Cordycipitaceae; genus Cordyceps; species Cordyceps tenuipes. The sequence goes on from JANZYN010000111.1 coordinate 16,008, forward strand.
TCCTTTAATGAACTAAGCATGTCACTATCCTGCCACACGGCTGTGGAAAATTTTACTGTCTTGACTGCCCAACTCTACCCGCTACTCCCTCTCCCACAGCTGAAACTCGTACTTGACGCCCGCCTCCTCCCTGCGCCCATCGCCCTCCTCCGTCCCCGTCCAGGCCCTCCACTGCTCATCCGAGCGCCTCGTCCACCCCGTCTCCGCGCCGTCGGCGCCGTCACCCAGCCTGATCGGGAAGAAAGTATCGCAGTCGTACTCGGCGTCGATGCGCGTCAGCAGCACGCGGCGCGCCTCAGGCCGCTGCAGCGCCGCGGCGTAGATCTGCGCGCCGCCGATGACGAAGACGCGGCCGCCGGCGCAGCGGGTCCGCGCGCACCGCAGCGCGGCCTCGACGGACGGCACGCGGACTACTGGGCTGTGATGCTCCTCCTCCGGGGCGGCGGCGGCGGCGGCGGAGCGGGTGATGACGATGTTGAGGCGGTTCTGGAGGGGCCGGAACCGGGGCGGGATGGAGTCCCAGGTCTTGCGGCCCATGATGACGGCGTTGAGGGCGCCGGGGGGGGACTGGAAGAGGCGGGGGGGTTAGTGTGGCGCGATGGGTGGAAGAGAGAGAGAGAGGGGGAAAGAGAAAGAGATAGGGAGAGAGGAAAGAGGACGACGTACGTGAGGAGGGAGGTGGGTGGTGACGCGCGCAAAGTACTTCATCTCGTTGCGGAGGCCGTTCCAGGGCATGGTGCCGCCGGCGCCGATGCCCATGCTGCGCGTGGCGGCGACGACGAGGGTCAGCTCGAGAGGCTGCATTTTTGGGTTGGAGGACGGAGAGTTGTTGGCTTGGGTTGGGCTGGGTTTGGATGGCTTGTCGAGGGCAGGCTGAGATGAGAGAGAGGGCTTTAGTGGAACGCGGGGCCGACTGGGCCTGTACATCAACCATCAGGCAACCAACAGCCGTTGGACAATAGCGGGCAATAATGGAAGCAACAGAGTCAAATATCAGCCTGGATTGGATGCAAATATTGTAGTCTTTTGACTACCGGGGGGGAAATTGTCAACCTTGATCAGTCAAGATGATATGCTCGCCATCTATTATGGCGGGGTTGCTAGCCACCAATCTTGCAAATACTAACAAACATCGACTGTCACTATCAACGTGTTCCTTTGCCAGCAGTAAAATCTCTTTTACCATCATCAACTTTCACAGAGACGCTGCGGGCCCTAATACATTTCCGCCCACCGCGGGCCTTTCTGACTGGCATCCTTGGAAGATTTGCACGCATCTAGAATGCACTGCACAGCAAGCAACACGACCATGCCAATAATGGCCCATTTCCAACGAGAGTACGACTTGCCTGTCTCGTTTCCCTTGTACGCCTTCTCTGGCTCGTCCGTTGCTGGAGTAGGGGTAGACGGCTGACAGACTGGACAAACCAATGTTGGGTTACAGTTGAAGGTATTCGCTGCGTTCGCCGGGGTGATTTCATCGACAGGCCGCTCCTCGCTTGCTACCGCGTTGGCCAGCATGGTAATGGTCGCCGCAACCATTGCCGCTTTCATGGTCTTTGTTATCAGCATTGTTGTTGTATTTTGTGATGCCTTTTTGCTCGATATTCTCCTATGGCTGTAGTTGTTATTATTGGAAAGGTAGCGGCGGCTCATCGTGGACGTGGACATACAGTTGTTGCCTTTTTGTAGGCGTAGTGTAGGGATAGTATGTGCTCAACAAGAGATGTAGTTGAGAGAAAAGCCTCAAGTTGCGGCGTATCTTTCGGTTGCCACTTTCGTCTTCTACGTCGTTTAATTCACAGCTCCTCACAGCACCAGCAAACGGACTCTTCAGGATGGATCATTAACAACTGCCATAGTTACGTAGTTAGCGAGGAGGAGGCGTTGGAGCAGGAAACACAAAGGAAAGAATTAGAAAATAAAATTTAACAAAAGAAATCTAAATTATATTTTCTAATTTAACCCCCCCTGAATATAAGAACCGTAATCATTGTATTCCCCGTGCATTATCAGATCCTGATTTGCATCTTTTCATCATTTATCAGTTACTTTCGCCACTTACCTACTTCCGTAGTCGTCTAGGTACCTTTGTACCAGCAACATTTCAGCCGCACCTCTCTACCTCCCACCAACACCTCCAATTCAAAACGACCAAAATCGCGCACATCGTGCAATGAAATACACGTGGGCATCATGGTCGGCGTACCGCGCAGTACCGGCTGCCAATTATGCCGCAAGAGGCGGGTGAAGTGCGATGAAGTGAAGCCAGCATGTGGCAACTGTACGTCACACCTGTTTGCGTCCCATCACAGTCACTTACCAAGCTTTCGTCAGGCGCAAAATACGGCGCAGAATGCCCGGGCTATGAGAGAAGCCTCAAGTTTGTCAGCGAGAAGCACCAAGTCCGCACAAAGAGGACACGACCGTCACCAGACAGCAGCAGCTCGACATGGTCCGTCGCCACCAAAGGCAGCAGCAGCGGCAGCGCCCGGTCCAGCCCAGCAGCGTCGTCCTCGCCCTCCCTTGTCCTGGAACCGACGCCGCACCGGGGCCAGTTCGTGTCGACCATGGTCGAGACGGCGCGCGCGGCGATCGAGGAGCGCGACGCGAGCGGCTACTTTAGCTGGGTGCGGTTCGGCACGGTCGGGTCGTACGCGATCCTCGACGGGGCGCTGTGCGCGCTCGCGACGCACCTGGTCGGCAAGGACGTGGGCGACGCCGACATGGTCGCCCATAGCCGCACCATGTACGGCCGGTCGCTGCACAGCCTGCAGCAGGCGCTGCACCACCCGACCCGGTGGCGCGCGTCGGAGACGCTCTGCTCCGCGATCCTGCTCTGCGTCTTCGAGGTATGCATGCATGCGCTGGCGTCGCGACGTTCCGAGTTCCCCGGGCCCGGGTCTGATGGCTGACAAGCACCACCGTTTTTAGCTTTTTGCGGGCACGGCGTCGTCGGACTCGTGGCTGCAGCACGCCCGCGGCATCGGCATCTTGATGGAGCAGCGCGGCGCAAACGCGCATCGGGACGGGTGGGATGCCGCCATGCTGCTGTCCTTCCGAGGCGTTCTGATCATGAGCGACCTCTTCTTCCCCCGAGGCGACGAGTGCTTCCTCACACGGCCAGAGTGGCGTGCCGTGATGCGCGACCGGGGCCGGCATCTGCTGCAGGCACCCGACTTTGACGACGAGGCCATCGAGGCCGTCGACGAGTTCAACGACCGCCTGGCCGAGATCCCCGCCGTCGTCAAGGTCGGCTACCCCGTCATGCAAGCCGCCAAGCAGGGCCTGCCCGTGGACCCCGCCGCCGCCGCCGCCACCTTGCGCCTCGCCGCCGCCTGCCACGCGCGCATGGCCTCCTTCTGGTCCGCCTACGGACACCTGTTCCCCGCGCCCACCGAGGCGCCGTCGCGCGACCCGCGGTCGCCGTACCCCGTGGTGCTGCGCTACGAGCGGCGGTGGGCGGCGACGCTGCAGATGTCGCACCACGCGACCATGTGCCTGCTGCAGGAGTTTTTGCAGCGCCTGGGCCGCCCGCCGGAGTCGTTTGCGACGTCGCAGGCGGCGTACACGCGCGTGATCCTGCGCTCCGTGGAGGACATCAGCCAGGGCCCGCTGGGGCCGTACCGGATCGGGTACGCGCTGCGCATCGCGTACGAGCTGGCCGACGCGGAGACGCAGGCGTGGATCCGCGGCTGCCTGGACCGGTTCAAGAGCACGTACGCGGCGACGGATAAGCAGACGTACCCGGAGATGCGGACGGATAACCAGGGCTATCGGTGATTTTGATGGGATGGGTGGGTGGCTTGAATGTAGTAGAGCATCGTCACAATTGTGGGAGGAGGGAGAGAGTAGCGACAAAAAGTGCCAGTGTATGTATACATGATGGTATCATAATTTACTAATGCCAAATTTCTGTCCTCTTATGTATATATAAAAACAAGTCTCGTCCACCAGTGGACTTTGTTTGAAGGAGAATGAAGAGTAAGAGCACGCTTGTTGCTGAGGGTGAAATGCCGAGGCCCATGTAATGCATAAAGACGTGAGCAAACTGGAATGGTATCGTAAAAGCAGCAGCGCCTTCCCCCCCCTGTAACACCTTCCCCCTAAAAGATGCCACGAAACGCCCAAAAAAGTCGCAAGAGAGAAAAAAAAACAAGGTATGCCGAGCAAAAGTGAAGAAAAAAAATTGCAAACAAGATGATGCTTAATTCCTCTTCTTGAAGACGGCGCGGGCCATGTCCGTCAGCGAAGGGCCGCCAAAGAGCAGCTGGTCGGTGTGGCGGCCGCAGGTGGTGTGGACGTTGACCTTTGGCTGGGCGGGCTTGACGGAGGGCTTGAGCCAGGAAGCGACGCGCTTGACGGCGGCGGTCGAGGTTGATGAGGTTGTGGTGGACGAGGAGATTGTGCTTGGGAAGGACAGGGCGCGTTTCTGGATGATGGGTTAGCAAGTAGTCCTGTTTTTCTTTTGTCTCTGCGGGGGGTTTTTTTTTTGTCGCCAACGTACATCGTGGGTTAGAGGCTCAGGGGATGCATGGCAGTGGTAGTAGCCGGGGCGGCCACGGGTGTCCTCGTCGAAGGGGTAAATAGAGGTGGATGCGTTTTTCATCTTGACTGATGTGATTGTTTTTGTGCTTTTTTTTTCTGTGATTTTTTTCCTTTGGGTTTTTCGCGCCGAGTAGATGTAGATGTAGAGGTAGAGCGGGATTGCAGATTGGTGTTTGAGATGTTTGTCGCTTCTCGTGACCTCTTGGTCTGGGGAGATGACGCTGGTGGCCGCTTGCGGCGCTGAAAAGCACAGGCGACTTGGTAGTGGCGTACCGGACGGGGAGCTGAGGACAAGACGCAAAGGAAGGCAAGATGGCAATTGGAAGAGGGCAGAGAGATTGCGGTGTCAACGGCAGACGAGAGACAAGGAAGCAGAGTAGATTGCAAGAACGAAAGCTGAATCAGAGGAGGCGGATGACGAGGTTTAAAAGAAGCTCGGTTGTCTATTGTCCGTCCGTCTGCTGTGGTGGTGTGGTTGGCCGATGACTCGGCCTTGGATGTGGAGGAGGGGGGGGGCCGGGCCAGAATAGTGTGGGCCAGCGTGTCCAACAATTGTGGACAGAGAGCTGCGTTTTTAGACTCTCCTTGTTTCTCCACTGTACGCCCAGCTGTAGCCTGCAAGCGTGCGCCTGAAAAATGAAACAGAAAGACAGTTCTCTCATCATGCAGCGGCTGCTCCGTCCAAGGCGGAGGAGTCACCAATGACTCTCTCTCTCTCAGGAAAGGGCCCGGCGGACAACATACAGCTTGGCCGCATGAGCATCAGGCAGGGCGAGGACATGCTGGATGCGCATTACCCTTGCCTCGGCGTCCAGATACGGGCACCGATTTACATGCTGAAAACAAGGCGGTCCTCCTTGAATAATGATGCCCGCCTGCACATCCCTGGTCGGGCGGTCTCCCCCCCTCCCCTTCCCCTCCCCTCCCCTCCCCTCCCGTCCGCTCTCGCCTCGCTAACTGGGTACTGTACTCACAGCAACGGCAAGACATATTTCCTTGGTTGCTGCCCCTTGATGCAATGTGCAATGAGGATTGAAGATAGTCGATAGTCTTGGGATGCTCACTGGAACCGCCCCACAGGGCGTACGTACCACTCGCCGGTTTCCATGATTAGGTGCGACCTATCGACTATAGTTAGGCTATCGGTAGATTTTAAGGCGAGCCAGCTGGGGGCGCGCCCAGTTCAACGGATGATTCCTAAACCGATTACCAGCAACGGAAAATGCGAGGCTTGGTCCAGATTCATTCTGTGACAATTTACCGAGCGACAGGGGAGACCGGCCATGCCGACATGAAGGAGCAAAGACAAATCCATCCACGTAGCAGCGACAGTTGCTATGCGGACAGAAAATTTCTCAAGACAAAAAAAAGCCAATAATACAAGAACAGAGGAAGATGAAGCAACTAAAATAAGTAAAACGACGACAACAATGCTCAAGTGGAGATGCTAGCCAGCATCACGCGTCAGTAACCTTCAGAGGACAGATGCATATGCATACCAAAGCTCCCATTTAAGCTTTAACCTGACCCATCCAGTGGCATCCACCCCCGAAACAACAACCCTCTAACCTACGAAATAGTATAATCTCTAGTTAACTACCAGGTAGTTAGTTACCCGGACGCCATCCGAGCCCGTACTGCCGTCCGTTTTCTTTTCCTCTCTCGCTTCTAGTTCAGCGGACCGGTGGCATACTCATAGAGTCAGTCACATTTCACTTCCTCACCTGTTACTGCTAGTCTTTTGTCCATGCCTTCACCGCTCGCATCCGTTCGTTCCGTCTCGAAAAAATAAATAAATAAATAAATAAAAACAAAACATCATGCGCCTCACCGATTCAATAAAACATGCTGCCCTGTGCAGGCGACGGCCCCCATTCCGCGCCTTACCGTTAAATTGTGGCGGCGGAGAACAACAGCGTCGGTCGCCCTGCACTAAAGTCAGCCAGCACAAATGCTGAGGCATCGCCGCGCTTCAGCTTTATGCGGGCATGCTTCACAAGGCCGAAGACTCAGGCCGTCTCTCCTGACAGCTGACAGGCGACAAACTGACCAGTCATTACGGAACGAGCCCTGGAGCACAACGTAGATCGTTGTCTGCTGATCCGTTCCAGACAGCATTACTAGTGGAGGGGGGATGTTACAGGAATACCTAATAACTGGCCTGGGCTGGTTTGTCCGTTTATACGAGGAGGGCTCGACATGCAGGGCAAAGGACAACCAAGATTGAACAGTACCGAGCAACAGTGAAACAAATGCAGCTCCTCTTTTCTCATTTCCTTCTTTATTATCTCTGTTTTTTTTTTTTTTCAGAGTTACTGTCAAATGACTCCTTATCTTTTCGCAACATGTTAATTCTAATTTCCTTCTTTAATATAGGCTGTCAGCCCTGGGCCCCTGGTATAGGTACCTGTTAGTATTCTCGCCCGCCCACTGCCAGTCAGCCTTGCCAATGGCCGAACCCAACTTATTGGAGCCTGAAGATGGTGGGGAGCAGTTCCACGATGGTATTTAATAAAGATGCATGAACCCTTAGAGAAATGACATGATACCTATATAGTGTGTATTAAATTATTTAATTTCTCAACCCTTGTTTGTCCGTCCTTTTTTTTTTTTTTTTTTGCAATCAAGGCACCGTGATATCCTCTCCTTGCCCTTCCTGTCTCTGCTTCCGCTTATGTAAGCGCTCCGTGCCACCAACCCCCAACGGCGCCCGGCTCCCAGTTCCCACTTCCGATTTCAACAACGGCGCCGACAGTCGTCCAACTCGAGGCTCCGAAATGTCAAAAATTATATTTCAAATCGGCCAAGGGACCTCCGATTCGTGAGATTCGCCGTCATCAATTGAACTGCAACCCTTCTCTGCCGCTTGCAACTCATCCCGTAGAACAGCTACCACGGCTGGATACAATATCAGGATGCAAGAATGAAACCCGTAACAGCCCTTCTCCCTGGTCGGCATGCTTCGTCTTTTTCATCGCAAAACTATCCATCAAGACGGTTTTCGCGATGCATCGTGCCACCAGTTTAAATCCCCGTGTGGAGAGCTCCTTCCCAATGCCCGGGCCTGAGGTACATGCCTCAAGCCGTGGACCCACTAGTATTCCTTTGTACCCTTGCACGTGAGGACCTCGACTTGGCGCACACCCGGCTTCCCTAGACGCCAGATTCAGATTCGCGACACGCACGCCAACGCCAAACGCGCGCCCCCGTCTGCATCTCTCTCAGCCCAGCAGGGAAAAAGGCTCGACTAACACGTCGCCCAGCCCGTCCGATCGCGAATTTCCCATCAGCACCGATGCCCGTTGCGCCGGTGTCTCGTGCTTGATAGTTTCTGGCTCTGGAACTGTCGTCGTGGACCGTGCCTTGAACTTGCATGCCTTCACCCCCCAACAGAGTCAGCCTTGCGCCCGACCTTTTCTACGCCACGGTTCGTACCGCTACCCAGCCACTTCATCAATATTATCCAAGACTCCTCTCTCTCCATCTCCCACAACACTCCGCGTTTCTGTACAGCTCGTTTACCCCTACTAACATGTTTGTCGCGCGTTCAGATCTAGCAAATCTAGCTGGACGGAGACGACAGCTCCCAACCCAAGCACCCGTACCTTTTCACACAGTCGCCTGCATTCCTGCGCCACAAGATGGTCAGCAAGCGCAAGAGGACCCTCGAGGACTTCGACCCCAACCAGTCCGACCCCGAGGACGAAAACTTCAACCCCACGGAACAGCGCGCTCACAGGACCTCCAAGAAGGCGCGCTCCACTGGAAGCCGTTCCGGGAGAAAGCGCAGCCATCGCTACGGAGGCTCCGACATCGATGACGACGAAGACATGCTTTCCGACGACGAAGCAGGCTCCTTCATAGATGATGACGAGGACGAGGACGAATCTGCACCTATCAACGCAGCCGGTCGTAGGACCCGCAAGGTAGCCGTCAAGGCCCAGAACTATGCGGAGAGCGAGGGCAGCGAAGATGAGGAAGCGCAGCTTAGTGATGAGAGCAAAGCGGAAATAGCTGACGACGAGATACAAGATCGAAAGCCAGCACGCTCCACCCGTCGCGTGGTAAAGCTCAAGGTTCCTGGCTCCGCCCTCTCGGATATTCCACGCCGTACCACCAGGGCCACCTCACATGACCAGGAGGATCTCGTGGAGCTTTCTAACTCTGGGCGTCACGCTGTCGCCTCCCGCGGCTCCATGAGTCGCAGCCCAGAGCCCGTGACTCGTAGGAGCTCTCGCGCTTCCAAGGGCGTCAAGACTGCTCCCGAGACTATCGAGGAAGCTACGCAAGAGAGCAGTCCCAAGGTTACGGGTCTTGATGATGAAGAAGGTCTTGACGATCTGGATAAAGATATTCTTGATCTGCAGAAAAATAAGGAACAAAACGAGGAGAGAGAGGATGTCGAAAAGCCCGAGAATTCCGGTACCGGAAACGATGACGATGACGACGACGATATTCCTACCAGCCGCAGAACACGAGCTTCGCGTTCCACGGTTGTTGAGGAAGCAGAGGAGGAAGACCAAGATGCCACTTCACGACCCAGCCGACGACTGACCCGTAAATCTAGTGTGCGCAAGTCGACTCAAGAGCCTAGTAGTGACTTTGAACCTGGCGACGACTCAGAGGATGCCGCGTCTGATATGGGCAAAGACGGCGCAGATGATCAGCTTCAAAGTCCCACGCCGCGTGCTCGGGGTGGGCGTCAGTCTCGCTCTGCGGGAGCTTCCCACCAGGACTCGGGCGATGAAGACGCCGAGCTGGACTTGGATGAGCTCAACGAGGAAGCCCGCGAACTGAGAAAATCATCGCGATCACGTCGACGTCGACAGTCAACTCCCATCGCATACCAAGAAAACACACGCCGCTCCCGTGCCAGAGTCAACTACTACATGCCTCCCCTCACCTCTGCAAATATCGAAGACGATGGCGAGGACCAGGCTCCCACTCCGGCCCGTCGGCGTCGCGGTGCTGCCAGCGCCGTATGGGATCGGAATCTCAACACAACATTCGGGCCATTTGGCGGTGGCGGTGCAGTTGGTTCTTTGCTCAACGGGCCATGGGGCACTGGGGCCACTGGCGGTGTCGACTCGGATAGCAGTGACGACGAAATGGTACATCGATCCAGTCTTGCCGGCAACGTTGGCATGACTCCCACGTCGGCTCCCTCAGGCGGCCTGCTCCCTGGCTTGCAGGGCATGAATGCGGACAGTGGTGCCCCGAATGTTGGCAAGATCAAAGATCGCAAGGCACTGGCCGACGCCGATCCCCTTGGCGTCGACATGAATGTTGACTTCAGCAAAGTGGGCGGCCTGCAAGGCCATATCGATCAGCTGAAGGAAATGGTCCAGCTTCCCCTGCTGTACCCAGAGCTCTTCACCAGATTCCACGTCACGCCGCCTCGGGGTGTCTTGTTCCATGGTCCTCCCGGTACTGGTAAGACACTGCTCGCAAGAGCGCTTGCCAATTCGGCCGGCCACGGAGGTCGCAAAATTTCCTTTTACATGCGCAAGGGTGCCGATGCACTGAGCAAGTGGGTTGGCGAAGCTGAAAAGCAGCTCCGTCTCCTGTTTGAAGAAGCCCGCAAGACTCAGCCCAGTATCATCTTCTTTGACGAAATTGACGGCCTGGCCCCTGTTAGGTCGAGCAAACAGGAGCAGATCCATGCTTCCATTGTCTCCACGCTTCTGGCCTTGATGGACGGCATGGACGGACGTGGCCAGGTCATTGTCATTGGTGCCACCAACAGACCTGACAATATTGACCCTGCGCTTCGCCGTCCCGGTCGATTTGACAGAGAATTCTACTTTCCTCTTCCCGATATCGACGGCAGACGCTCCATCCTGGACATCCATACGAAAGATTGGGGTCTAGCCGACGACTTCAAGGCCTCGCTTGCTGACAAGACCAAGGGCTATGGCGGTGCTGATTTGCGCGCACTCTGCACAGAGGCCGCGCTCAACGCTATCCAGCGAACCTATCCGCAGATTTACGCCTCACAGGAAAAGCTGCTGGTCGATCCTTCCAAGATCAATGTGCATGCGTCCGACTTTATGCTTTCCATCAAGAAATTGATCCCTTCCTCTGAGAGATCGGCAACGTCCGGCGCCAGCCCACTACCGGCTACCATTCAGCCATTATTACAGGACCAGTTTGACAACATCAAGCGGGCCCTCGATCTGGTGATGCCGCGCCGGAAGAAGACAACGGCTTTGGAGGAGGCCATGTATGAACCCTATGCCGACGACGATAACGGGTTTAAACGCGAAGCCCTTCATCAAGACTTTGAGCGCACCCGCGTCTTCCGTCCCCGGCTGCTTGTCCACGGTGGCCCAGGGATGGGCCAAAATTACATTGCTGCTGGTATTCTGCATTATCTCGAAGGTGTTCATGTACAAAACTTTGACCTACCCAGCTTGCTTGCAGACGGTCGCTCCATGGAGCAGGTTATTGTCGGCCTCTTTACCGAAGTTCGGCGCCACAAGCCAAGTGTCATCTATATTCCAAACATTGACGTGTGGTATGATACGCTGGCTGGTACGGTTGCGCTTGTCACGTTCAAGACGATGCTCAAATCTATTCCGCCAACTGATCCGGTGCTCCTTCTTGCTACAGCAGAACGCACCAAGGAGCAATTTGCGGACAGTCCGGGTCTGCTTTCCGACTTTTTCGGGTACTCTCACAGCAGCCGCGTCGAGATTTCACCGCCAGCGCGGGCGGCTCGATTTGCCTTCTTCCTCAAGGCGCTGGATCTCATCAAGCTCCCGTGCAGCAAGTTCCCTGACCCCCAGAAACGAGAGAAGCGCGTGTTGGAGATTCTCCCCCCGGCACCTAAGATTGAGCCGCCACCCCCAACCAAGGCGGAGATAAAAGCGCTGAAAAAGAAGGATCATCAGTTCCTCAACGCCCTCAAGATTCAACTGCAACCCATCATGGATCAGATCAACCGCAAGTACAAAAAGTTCCGCCAGCCTGTTATCCCCCAAGCCCAGATCGACTATCTCTTTGCCGAGTCCGACCCCAACTATGTGCGACCGGACATTGGGGCATCTGAGAACCGTCCCTTCGAGATTGTCAAGGACAAGAACAGTGTCGATGTGCTTCGCGATACCGTCACTGGAAAGACATTTTACAACCTTGAAACGACGACCATTGAGGAGCGACTGTCAAACGGTTACTACGCCAGGCCCAAGGACTTTCTATTCGACATTAAGGCACTTGCCAAGGACGCAAAGAATATTGGCGACAAGGAGAGAACACTCAAGGCAAATGAACTGTTGAGCAATGTGGAAGTCGACATCGCCAGCATTGAGAATAGCACTGCGGCTATGGTCGACTGGGAAGCACTATACCAGCGCCAGATACAGCGAACCAAGGAAAAGGCCGAGAAGGAGAGACAAAGAAAGGCCGTGGCCACGAATCTGGCTTTGGACAGGGTCCAGTCGGACATTGGTGGCGGCAACGACAGCGATTCACAAGGTCCTGTGACACTGGGCGTTCCGGTTTCCGAGGACGACACCACGACAGCAAGGTTTCAGCTGCGTAGCCCAGAGCCCGTCGCCAATGCGCATGCTCTGAGCAACGGTGATTTGAACAAGGATGCAGATGTAGAAATGAGTGGGACAGGCGAGGAAACACAGACTCCGTCGCAGGCGATGGGCCCGCCACCTTTCAAGTCCCCGGGTCCTACGCAGCCATCGCAGCGATCGGCGCTCACCTCTCTCCCGCCTGGCGTGTCGCCGTCGGCCGTGGCCAACGATGCATCAACCACGAAGACATCGGATCTCTCGTCCAAGCAAGGGTTGTCAAACTGGGGCACCCCTCAGACAAATGGCTCCTTGAGGGGGGCAGAGGATGCCCATCTTCCCGATACCTGTCCCAGAGACAGCCCCAACCAGCGCTGGCTACACTCCCAGCCTGACCTCATCAGCGGGGCAAGCTCGCTGGCGCAACCAACGGTGTCGAGCTCACAGCTACAGAGCTCGGGCGAAGGCAAGCCAAACCACCCGTTGCCATCGCAGCCCAAGGACCTCGTGCCGTTTGTGGCGCAGTTCCAAGATGAGGTGGCAGATCAGACGGGCGGCTTCTCCGTGGAGCAGCTGGAGCAGCTCAACCGCGAGATGATGGACAGGGTTTGGCAGACGCGTGATGAGTGGAACAGACTCAGCGTGTACTACTCGGTCAAGGGCGTGTTCGAGACGACTCTTGCGGCCGTGGATTCGATGCAGCAAGCACCGCTCGGCAGCCCTTGAGGTCAAGGCTGGGGGTGTTTCTATATACTGTCGCTAGCATGTCATTTCTTTTGTGGGAAAAGGGGTGTTTTGTGTGGAATTGCTGTTTGGAAAGAGTGTATCATCAACGTTCTTTTGGAGTCTTTATTATCTCGTTTATCGTTGTTTTATCGTTGGATGTGGGCTTCAATTTAATCATTATTTGGATGCTCAGCACGGGTATATGTAACATTTTAGACAGAATTACATATTACGCAAAAGTCCATGTCCGCCAACCACCCCATGACCTGTTGCTGTTTGCTTGGTTGTTGTACATTGTTCTTGATTGCGCCTTCTCTCTCTCCATTCTACCGTCACAGCTTCGGCAACTTTGTGCTGTCCATGCGCTTCCCCTCATCATCCTGCTCCGCCACGCGCAAGTCCGGCAACCTGGCCGGCATGATGCGCCTCGGCACCGCGCCCGGCACGACGCTGTACCGGCCAAAATCCCGCACGCCCTCGTGCTCGCGCAAAAAGTCCTCATCCAGCAACAACTGGCCATTGACCCGCGCCGGCTCCGCCCGGACAATCGCGAGCATCGCCTCCGAAAAGATGCTCGGCCTGCGCAGATCGCGCGCCTCCTCCGGGTTCACCCTTGTCAGACGCTCCGTGGCGGCGGATTCGATCGCGACGGCGGGCCAGAGCGCGGTGATGGCCATGCGGGGGGCGGCGGCGGCACCGGTGGAGGCGTGCTGGCGGTCAAAGTCCATGGCGAGGCCGGCGACGAGGACGGACATGCCGACCTTGCCGACGGCGTAGGCGGTCTTGCCGCGGAAGAAGCGGCTGTAGATGGGCGGCGAGACGACGAGGATGCGGCCGCCGCCGGAGGGGGCGGCGGCGCGCAGGTGGGGCAGGGAGGCGTGCACGGCGGAGTAGAGGCCGCCCGGGTTGACGGCTTGGAGGAGCTGGAAGCGTTTTGGGGGCGTGTCTTGGACGGAGGCCCAGTAGATGGCGCCGGAGTTGTAGATGAGGACGTCGAGGCGGCCGTATTTCTATCGGTGGGAAGGGTTAGCCTAGGGAGGGGGGGGTGGGGTGGGTGAGGGAAAGGAAGGAAGGAAGGGAGGGAAAGGGTTTACGGCAATGGTTTGGGAGATGAGCGAGTTGACGCTTTCGTCGGAGCGGACGTCGACTTGGACGGGGTGGGCTTCGCCGCCGGCGAGGTGGATCTCGTGGCTGACGGTGGTGATTGTGGAGGCGCTGGAATTGGGGTCCGGGATGGTGGTGATGGGCACGCCGGGGTCGCTGACTGTCTTGGCGGCGACGACGACTGCGCGGACGGAGCGGTTAGGATGGGTCGGGGTTGTTTTCGGGTTCACCATGGGGCCCGGGGGGTCACCGGGTTATAGGACATGGTGAAGATGGCTTCTTAGAAGACGTACCGGCGTATCCGTTGGCGGCAAAGTCGACGGCGACTTGGCGGCCGATGCCGCGCGAGGCGCCGATGACGAGGGCGACGGGCTTGGTGGACGGAGGCATTGGGCGCGGCGAGGTGGGAGGTTATTGATTCAGTGGCAAAGGGCTAGGATTACTTTCTCTGAAGAGGACGGGACGAGAGCTTCTTTTCAAAGGAAACTGGGGGTATATGAGTCCGTCAAGGCGTGGATTTCGGATGACATGATCAAGCTCCGGGAGAGTGGGGCCGGCCGGTGCCGGTACCGAGGTTGGGACTCCACAGGAGCTACTAGAGGTCATCCGCGGACTGATTTGTGATGGTAATGTTTTTTTAGTATATAATATGTCTCTTTTCTGATTAATTATCCCGAATCCACAATTCCTATCAATCCATTCGTCCTCCAATCACTTTCCCCGGTTACTTGCCCCGATTACTTCCCCCGCTCTGTTCTCCCCCTCCCCGGATCGCCATTTTGCTGGCCCCACCTCCATCACAGGCTCCACGGGTTTGCTCTCGTCATCAGCCCGAACTGGAGCTAGGCTTGGGCCCTTCATCTACAACCACACAGCCTTTGCCTGAACCTTCCTTGCATCAACTGTTAAATTGCGCCTACTTGAGCCCTTCTGTCGTCATTCTCAAATCCCAAGTGCACGCGCAACTCCCGACAACAGTATGCCTGAGGCACGAATTGACGTCTACCTGGACTTTGGTATGTCAGCAACCAAGTTGATCATCCTGCGCAAACGGGCGGCTAACCATCGATCCCAAAAACACATCCAGCGTCTGTTTTTAGCTACATCGCCTTTACCGACTTGGAAGCCAACCGGCAGAAGCTCGCCGCCAATGGCGTCACGATAGAGCATGTCCCGCCAGCCCGCCATTGTGTTGCTGCAAAGCTGACCTCGCGAACCTTTTCCAGATACCATCCCATCTTCCTCGGCGGCATCAACGTCGCCTCCGGTACGCGCCCCCCCCCTTCTCTCTTCTCTACAAGAAACCTCGAACATTTTCCTGACAACCCCCCCCCCCCCCCCCCTCCCAACAGGCAACAAGCCGCCGTGGTCCCTCCCCGCCAAGGCCGCCTACCTCGCCTTCGACACGCGCCGGGCGCTGCGCCGCGTCGGCCTCGCGCACCTGCGCACGCCCGACGACCTCATGACCTTTGGCATGACCGTGCAGCCGCTGCGCGCCATCCACCACGTCAAGGCGCACCACCCGCCCGCCGTCTTCCGCGCCGCCCTGCACTTCCTCTTTGACCGCGCCTGGACGGCCCCCAACCGCCGCATCGCCGACCCCGAGGTCCTCCGCGCTGTGCTGGCCGAGGCCACGGAGCGCGTCGACGGCGGCCGGAAGCTGTTTACGGAGGAGCAGGTGCGGGAGATTATGGACGGCCGCGCGGCGTTCAAGGAGAGGGTCAGGGAGGAGACGGATGCGGCGCTCGGCAAGGGCGCGTTTGGCGCGCCGTGGATCTGGGTGACCAACGCAAAGGGTGAGGAGGAGCCGTTCTTTGGCAGTGATCGGTAAGTTGTGGCGATTTCTTCTTTCCTTTTTTTTGGGGGGGTTTTCTTTTTTATATTCTCCCTCCTGTTGCTGTAGTTCTTGGTCGCTGACTGCACTTCCCAGCTTCAACCACATCTACGCGTTCCTCGACATTCCCTTCCAAGACATTACAGTCTTGAATCCCAATAAGCTGTAATTCATTTTCTTGAGAAAAGTGCATGGATCTCTGTTGCACCCTGGACACATTGCCAGTCTAGTCGATTTGAAACCAGCTCTATTGTTCCTGTCCTTAGCCAACCCAGTATACTTGTCCGTATGAATGATGAATGTTTGCTGGTAATAGGCATCATGCCTCGAATAAATGGCATCCCAACAGTTGGGGGGGGGGGGCGGTGTAGCGACTATTATGCCGAGGCCCGATGAAAACGAGCCTTCTTCATGCCATCAAGTAAAAGCTCTATGCAGTGTATTTGCTTTCAACATCTCTAGTATATACAGGCTCTATTTACGCTCTCTCATCAAAATGGCCGTTTTCTTCGGCATTCATGTTGCAACAGCCTCCTTCACCTCCTGCTTCGCTTCCTCTCTCGTCGCCTCCTGTGCCTCCTCACTCTCTCCTGACTTCTGCCTCTTCTTCTCCTGCTCCTTCCGCTCCTTCTTACTCAGCTGAATCGACCCTTTCGCCAGCGCCTCGCTCGGCAGCGGCCTCACAATCGGCTGCGCCACCCACCACGGCCTGCGACACCGCAGCAGCGCCTCCATCGAGCTCTCCCCACCACCCCCTTCACCGTCAGCCTGCTCTGTCGTCGTCGTTGTCGCGCGTGGCCGGGCCGCCAGCTCCGCCAGCTCCTCCTCGAAGCTTCGGCCAGCCGTGCGCTCGTACTCGAGCATGCCCTCGGCCACGCGTCGCTCCACCGCGTCAAGCACCCGCTCGAAGCCCGCCACGCCCCCGCGCCGCGCCCCGGCCAGCATGTCCCGCACGTCCGTGTGCCGGCTCACAAGGTGCCGGAGCAGGTGGAACAGGTGCGGCTGCATGGCTGCGATGTTGGGTGATGACGACTCGCTCTTCTTCGCCTGCGGTGATGCGCCGTTGCTGTTGCCCTCGGTCTTGCGGCGCTTCGCCCCGCGCTCGTCCGCCTCCGCTTCATTGTCCGCCGCGAGCCAGGCCGTGTCGTCGCCGGGGACGAACAGCGGGCGCCGCACCGGCGGCTGCTCCGTGTCCAGCGCGTACCGGTGGATAATATCCAGGTACCGCCGCATGACCGCATCGACGCGCCACCCACCCTCGCCGTCCTTCCCGCGCCAGTACTCGCGGCCCTCCTCGCCCGGGGACGGCGGCCGCGCGAACACGCCCGGGTCGCTCAGGTTACCCTCAGCACTCATGATGCCGTCAAAGCCCGTCGCTTCCAAGCACGCGTCGACGTCGCCGTGCTGCAGCACGTTGCCGTTGGCGAACAGCACCGTCTCCGGCGGCAGGCTGTCGCGCAGGAAGCGCAGTGACGCCCAGTCCGCGACGCCCGTCAGGTGGCCCTTTTGCTCGCGCCGCCGCCCGTGCACCGTCAGGATCGACGCCCCCGCGGCCAGCACGTTGCGCGCGTACGCCAGCGTCCGCTCCCGCGTATCCAGGATCCGGATCTTAGCCGTCACGGGGATTGACAGCTCCGTGTGCAGCCGATGGATGAGCCGGAAGATGAGATCCTGGTCCTCCTGCAAGAACGCCCCGTAATGGCCCTTGCGCGCGATGCCCTGCGGACACCCCAGGTTCAGGTCCACGGCGTCGCAGTACGGCGCCACCTGCTGCGCGGCCGCCAGGAGGTGTTCAGGGTCGTTGGCGCAAAACTGCACAAAGAGCGGCCGGTCGTGCGTCGGATTGCCGTCGAGCCAGGGCCTGCTGTCGTTGCCGCTGCCGCGTGTGGCCTGGAAGTGCGCCTTGAGGTACTTGGGGTCCTGCGAAAAGAGTCGGGCGTGGAACATGGGCGTGTAGGCAAGCATTTTGGACTTTTCTTCGGCCGAGAGGAAGGATCGCGAGAGCATGCGCCAGGCCTGGTGAGTGGATTAGTGTCATGTCATCGGGCCGTGTTTGCAGGACACAGGCGGGCTCTGGTGGGAGCACTCACAAACTCGGATTGGTTCACCATGGGGGCAACGATAAACTTGGGACTGCCGATACTTTCATAGAATGCCCTCCCGTGCAGTTTTGTCGTTGTTGTAGTCGTGGTAGCAACGGCCGTCGCCTCTCCAGTTGGAACGGCCATGGCCTGTGGTGTCTCTGACGCCGCGGCCATGACGGCGAGGTGTCGCAACTGGGAGTTGGTGATCAAAGGTCGCCAGCAAGAGATTCGTATTCCATGCGTGAGTCCAAGCATAAAGACTACCTATCAGCCTGGCTGCTGTCACCAAAACTGTCCGGCGAAGGGTCGTCGGGGGAAAGGCTTTGGCAGGAAATGAATTTCTTGGACATGATTCCAAAAATAAAAAATGACTGTGGGGGCCAATTGTCGTTCGCGATCCACTTCTTCGTTGGACGTTTGGGTATTATGTCATCAGCATCGCCAACTTGTCCCATGTTCAAAATGCAATGTCAATTCCATCACTCTAATCAGACTAAAACGCAAGACGACAGGCACATCTGCCTGTCCTCACTCCTAGAGCTGCTGCGGTACGGCCAGAAAGCTGTCCACTCACTCGCTCGACTCTCTTCGCAGAGAGACCATGCCAACAAACCGCGAGCCAACTTCCCTTCTCTTCCGCCGCTCAACAGATTACACGCTTGTATGATTGCTGCGCTAAATTCCATATGACAAATTCCACGCAGAAAACAGACAAATAAAATACTAACAGTAAATGAAGGTCAAAAGCAAGACACCATAGACACCAAATATGCAGTTCCCAAACGCCGCCAATGTTAAAAACATGATTGAATACAATGTGACTCCGCATGTTGCCATGCCCTCGTCAAACCATCCAAGTTTCAGCCAACTGCACGATAAAATGCCACAGTCGCCGTCATTAGAAGAAATGAGTGTAGATTTTGGAGTTCTCGTGCACTTCCATCTCCTGTACCCATCTTTGGTTAGCATAGTTCCCCTCAATAGCCCACTCAACGTTCAAAGTACAATACTCACCATTTTGAAATTATTCAGCTCCTCCTTGATTTGTTGAGCCAACATGGGCGTGAGACGGTTGCACGTAGCAATCTCCCCCCGACGATCGTACTCTTGTGGAGGCCAAGTATCGTGGAATATGATGCGAGGGGAAAATGTGGCACAGCGTTTCCCCCCGGACGGAGTCCCAGGAACACTCCTGCTATCCGAACGCATGCGCAGGGCGTTCATGAAGTAGTCCTCGTTTCCGAGGGCAATAGATCCAGTCCTTCTATGGCCCTGGCTCTCCTCGTTGGGCGTGCTCGGTGCGGTGGAATTCGGCGAGTCACTGATAGCAGGCACGTTTGGCAGAATGAGTTCCGGCGACGCCATCTCATTGGGTCTCGTCGATGGGCTGGAAGAGCCAGGTCGCTTGAGAATGCCCTTACGCACTGCAGCCAACACTTCAGCACGCTCCCCATCACCACCAACAATGCTGCGTCTTGGCCCCTGCTGATCGTTGCCCGTGCTTGCCCTTTGCTCGGGCGCCATCTCCGGAACATGGGCAGCGTCAATCGAGTTTCGTTCCAGATGGGGGAATCCAGTAATGCCGTTTGTGGCCGCAGGATCCGCCGTAACATTGACACGCTGCGTCTCCGCCTCTACAGTAATCATAGACACGGCTGCCTGGCTCATCTCTGGCACGGTTGCCTCAGCGGCTGGAATACCAACAACAGACTTGGGACGAAACAGGCCAACGAGGGAACGAGTGCTCTTCTTCATGCCACGACCCATCTTGCGAATCATGATGGAAGCCGACGAGGCGGTTGAGGATATAGACAAGTTGTCAGTAGACCCGAAGAAACGCGAGCCGTAGATGCTGTTTCCCAGTCCACCGGCCTCCTGCGCCTCTGCAATGCGAGCCTGCTCCGCATCGTAGGCTTGCTCAGGAGAGGGATGTTTGTGAAGCTTTGTTGGTGATGTCGGGGTAACAAAGGGTTCCTCTTCAGCAACCCGGCGAAGTTCGGCGGCACTACCAAAGGAAAACGCGCGACGAAGTCTCGACGTCTTGCTCTTAGCCTTGGTGCCCTTTTGGTTGATAGCCGCCAGGTGCTTTGCCGCTGGGCTCTCCACCCTAGCGCCGGCATGACCAGACACGGTGGCTGGACGAGGCTCAACAGACTCGGTAGGCATTGTAGCGGGGTTTGACAACGGTGAGGGGCTGTGAGTGCGCTTGACGCCGTCGCCAGAGGCTACGCGGGGAGGAACGTTGAGCTGCTTCGCCTGCTCAGTCTTGGTGATATTGTCTACAGGGGAAGAGGGGCTGCCAGTTGGGGGAGGAGTGGTGCGGTTCGCCTGCATGACATCCTGGTTAGCCAATATGTCGCAACGTAGTCGTGCCAAAGAAAATTGAACCGGGACCGACCGGTGTCTGGAAATGGTGCATGACTTACCGATGACGGTCGTGAGCTGCCGCTTCGGATCGAGGAGACACTGTCCGAGCTTCCTTTGCGCGCGTGCGCGACAGCAGCGGGTGCGAGCGAAGCAGGATTGCCGCTTTGGTCTGTACGTCGCCCCGCTGAAGCCGGTCGGCCAGCAGATGATGGTCGACCAGCGGATGCTGGTCGTACGACAGGGGGCAGGGGTCCCTGTGTGTCCAAAGTGTGGATGCTCCGTCGACGCATCCTGGCGGCCTCATCCTGAGCAGTGCGGTTATACAGCTCTCCCGCCGAATTCGGAGCGGCAGCGTTCATGCCGTTTGACAAGTTAGGCACCGACAATGAACCATTTTGTAGCTGGTACATGCTAGTAGCAGCAGGCAGGTTGGTGCTCTGAGAGCGGTTGTGCTGAAGCGGTTGGGGGTTTGCTCTGCGGTACCTGTCGGGAGCAATCTTGCCGTTGACTGTACCATTATAATATTGTGACTGCTGGGCAGTAAGATTTCGTGTTATGGCAGAATCGTCTCGCGTAACGTTGGGTGCTGTGGGATTGAAGTTGTAGCCGGAGCCGCTGTTGCCATGACCTCGGTAGCCAGTTGACTCGTATGAATGTGTCGTGGGAACCACGGATGCTGAGTTGGCCCGGTAGGCAGCATACTGTTGCCAGTGCATGTTATGGTTGAGCTGATTGAAGCTTCGAGGTTGGCCAGCGCCAGTGCTTCCTCGATACCCAGTAGGGGCACCGCCATACGATGATGGTCGGGATGTGTGCCCGTACTGGTTGCCCTGACGGTTCTGATTGGAAGGTAGCATCGCGGCGGCAGAGACAGGACGCGTCTGTAGCATAGTGGCTGTGGAGGTTTGCTGAGGATATGTCTGAGTGATAGCCGCCATACTGTATCGGAGAGCAGCGTATTTTTAGCGTCGAAGCCGTGCAACTCGACTTGTAGCCGACGTAGACTGGTAAGACGAAAGACGACGATGTGAATTGCTAGTCGTTGGACTTGGCTGACGAGATGTTAGCAGTGGCTCTCTGTTCGAGTATTGGAGGTTGCTGTGGTGAACTAGAAACAACAGGATAAAGCGAGGTGTAACACAAATGCAATAGTAGTGAAGATGGAAAAGCGAACCTTGATCGGCTTGTGCAAGAGCAGGCAAGACAAGTGGCGTAGCCAAGGGTTGAAGTTTGGTCGAGGCAGAATCAAGCAGGCAATATACAAGCGAGCGAGACGAGTCCGGCGACTGCACGTATAGAGAATTTCTATAATCGAATATCAGGGCTCGCAGTGTTGCAACGCGAACTCGTTCCTACTGGCAACAGAGGCAAAGAATGGAAAGAGGTTCTAGAAATCCCAAGGAGCAGGGAGTGTCAAATCAACAAGTTAATGCGATCAGATATGAATGTCAGGCAAGCCGCCGAGAGGCCTGAATGAAGAGTATGGAGGCTCGGATGTATTACGTGTTTCGTCAAGACGGCGATGTGTATATTGGCAAGAGAGGGCGAGGCCAGAGAATTCGTTGGTTCGGCGCACGTACTTGAGCAACGGGCGAGGGGTTCGGCGAGAGTCGAAAACGGCGAGTCGAGTATGGAGGGCGAGGTAATGCAAATAATTTCGACAACAACGATGAGGAGGACACGAAAGAGGCCGAAGAGATGGAAATGATGGCCAGGGATGAAAGAAGAGAGACGAGACGAAGTCGGCTGAGGGCTCGGGGTTGACGGGGTTGACTGGAATCAGGGGCAGAGGGCAGGCTTATCAGGCTCGCTGACGGGCAGGCGTCCTCTGCAACAAGGGGAAAAGTTGTCAGGGACTGGGGCAGAGAGGCAAAAGGACGAACGAAACGGATGAAAAGGAAAGAGGGAACAAAAAAAAATCCAGCGTCGAAATAGAGGTGATTAGAAACGGAAGAAGGAAGAGGGGGGAGGGAAGAAACGAAAGGATCAAGACGGGAGGTGTCCAGTGTGGTTGGTGGTGGTGGAGAGTTTTCGGGGGGACAAAGGAGGAGATAAAAGCGCGTGAGGTGAGAGGTGAGGAAGGAAATTGGTGGGCAGAAAAAAAGAGTGAGGGAGAGAGTCCGCCCTGGGAGGGAGCAACGGATAGAGCAGGCACGCAAGCAGTCAGCAACGGCCAATATTGCACTAACAGTTAGGAGGAGCACGCACCAGCACGCCCGCCAGCACCAGCACTGGAGCAAGACACAGGGGACGCAGTGCTTGCAGCGCCGGGTTGGGGGCAGTCAAAAATGGAATGGAATAGGCATACATGCGCATTGAAGCAATCTACAAATCAACCGCGAGCCCCCAGCAATACCTTGCCAAGGGAAAAGACCGACGTCGTGGGACAAGCGGCTGCAAAGGAAGCAGCGTGACCGTGAGCGCTGTGTAGCAACAACGGATAGAATGACGCCAGAGGATGAATAACCTGGACGTTGTTGCTGCTGGCGGCGGCGCTGTTGTCGCACTAACAGCCGCTATAAGTGCACTAACAGATAGGACGCCTACCAACTACGCGCCTGCAACAAAGACCGTGAGTGGACTGCTTTTTCAACCCACAGCGAACGGCTTGAGCGGGCCAGGACGAGCACGCTCGTGCCATGCTGACCACTGGCAGACCAGTCAAGGCTCCTTTGCAATCGGGGCTGGAGGGGCCATGAGGGTCAGAATACGAGATTTTGCAGTCAAGTTGGTGAGAAGGAGCTTCCCTCGGGTTTTTTTGCCCAGCAGGGTATTGTTGGCCTCGTCAATTCTGCGCGTGGAGAAGGTCTTGCGTCACAGAGGTCCCCTGTGCTTGCTTGGTGAACCTATTGGTCCGCTATAGGTAGTCATCAGGGTGAATCACGGGAAAAAAAGCATGGAATGGTCAACCCGCGTCCCCGGAGAATTTGATAAAGACCCCTAGAACGGAAACCCGGAAAATTGTCAAAGAATAAAAAAAACTTGTCGGCTAAAATTTCGTGCTGGGTGGCAAAAACCTCCCGCATGAACCGGTCCGGCTTGATGGGCTTCGGACGGCTGGACAGGCAGCTCGTCGGCGCTGCCACAAGCCTCACAGCTGGGGGAAGGGATGGGATGGATGAACGCTGCCAGGCCAGTTGGTAACATGCTGCATGCAGCCTGCAGTAGCCTGGCACCTGGCATCGGCACAGCCAACTTCCTTTGTGCTAGCACCACTGCACCACGGAGACTACCCCTCTACCGGTTTCCCTAGCGCACTTCATTCACGTTGGTGCATCACCAACTTTGCGAACTGCGATACATCCGATCTGCACGAGTAACCCATCAGATGCGTACTCGACAAAGCCTCGTCCATCAAGTATGATGCCCTCTCTTCTCATCTCATCCGTCCTATTCGCCTTCTGTCGCAGACCCAAAACACTTGCCCATCAACGGTTGCAACAACCATCACGTGCAGCGCGTGTTTGCGTCTCTGGTTGATGCAGTCCCCATCGACAGTACATATCCCACAAAGCCACAATTACGCCTGGGTGAGACCTGCCCCATTGCCGGGAGCTGTCTACTCCGTACATCACCGTCGTCTATCTACACCTTCACGCCTCCTTAGACCATCACGCACATGCTACGCATCACGCGCACACCATCTACTGTACGAACGTCGTTACTCGCCCCGACGCAAAACAACAGCCGAACCAGTGCAGGACAACTGTCGTTCTCTGGTGCACAAACACGCCATCCTCATCTCTTGCCAGCTGGTGGCTGCTCGTACGGGTGACGGTGACACTCCCTCTTGTCCCTCTACCCATCAGCGATCCACCATGTCAACACCATCCCACTGCTCTGCCCAGACATTTCATGCACTTCTTGCATGCATGGCTCGTCCCTCAGGCGGGGTCTCGTCAATGGCGCAGCCTTCTTTTCGCGAGTGATTGGTCTTGGACGACGTGCTGGAGAGCCTGCCATTTAAGCCGTCCCGCGCTAGCCAGGGGGAGGTGAGGGGACCGGAGCCACGACCTTGAATTTCATCCTTTCATTGCCCGCTATTAATCCGAGCAGGCGATAATGAAAACATCCGCACCGACGGCAACCCGCACGAGCTTCTCCCAGCAGCACGACTACATGACGCTAACTATAGAGTTCATGGAGTTCCACAGCATGCAGTCGCTGGCCAGATCGACATCCCACGCAGGGAAGCAAGCCTCGGTATGCGATTTCCCGCTCTAAAAACGCCATTGTCCTCATTCCCCATCCGCATCTTCTCGCCAGTCCGTCCTTGGAAATGAAAAGCAGGCTGTTGTGTCACCCAGGAGGCCCAGGAGGCCCAGGAGGCCCAGGAGGCCCAGGAGGCCCAGGAAGTTGCTTGCGCAACAGACGGGACGCCAGACCTTCCGAGCTAGCCTCACCACTAGCTCATGAGTTACCAAGTAACTGGTTGCTGGTAGCACTGCCGGATTTGGGACGCGACCCTGCTGGAACTCCGTGTGGAACTGACAGTGATCGAGGCTGATCAAATGCGAGCCAGCTGGGGCACATCAGGAACCCAGAGAAATAGACGAAAAGCAGCAGCTTGTCAACTTTCTCATATACTCACATGTTAACAGATAACACGTCCAGCCTGCCGGACACAACAGACGACCGGCCATATGCGGCTAATTTATGGCTGCCCTCGAGCTCGAGCTCGAATCATCAAAGCGCAGAAAAGCATTGCCAAGAAAGCATGAGCAACAGCCAATGAGTAGGTTTCCCTCGCGTTCTCGTCGGCTATATCAAACATGCCTCTTTAATTATCTTGCCCTGACTTGTTATTTCTCATAGTGGTTCCCCTAAAAACGCTACTTTTACTGCCCTGCAATAGCAGCCGAATTATGCCCTTGAACTGACCAGATAGACCATGGTCCCGACTTGACTTTTCGGCTCATTAAAATACTAATTGCATGAGGAAATTAATTATTCTTCTGTCTTGCTATCGACAACGCTACCAGTAAACTCCCGGCAACCCGCAAGCCTCGCGGCCGTTCTGAGACGGGTCGCGCGGCCCGTCTGGAATGATGGCACTTACAGCGTCTCTATTTCACAGGAACATCTCATCCAGGCTACGTCTCAGATGCTCTCATTCCGTCTGGCAGACGATAGCGCCACTGTCGTGCATCGTCTCAGGGCCAAGCCCGGCTCCGGACATGCGACGATGGTCTTGTCCAGCCTGCATGAACCCACGGCCAGCCAGGCATCAGAACTGCTTCACTACAGCACGCATGCATTCGGCACGGGTGAAGTACAAGGCACACACGCGCTCGTATCGGAAATACCTGCTAAGAGCTGAAGGCGCCGTTGCCGAACGGGGTGTGTTCGAGGCCGCATTTGGTTCGACGCGGGAGGGACTTGCGGCGGTGTGGGAAGGCGAACCACGACTTGTTTCCGCTCGCCTCAAGGCCAGGATGCCCGCTAAATTATAAATGCCTAAAGAAACTCAACAATGCCACCACCCAAGATGCCAGTTGACAAGCGTCGATTCGGTCGGCGCGCCGTTGGTCGGTTTCACAGCGGTTTCTCTGCGCAATGCCTTTCACCAGCCAACTATCGCCTTTGGTCGGGCCGGGGCACGAATTATGCGCAGGGCATATAGGGTTTATGGCACATGATGCATGATGCACGGGACGTCTTATACTTATTGATAAGCCCATCCATGCACCAGTTAGCTAGAGGGATTATCGCTATCCAATTTGCCTGCCCGCCGTGGCAAGGGTCGTCAACTTGAAACGTCTGCATGCAAGCCATCCCTTATGTTATGCAGGCATTGATCTCTCTTTTCCAGCCCTTTCCCCTTGTTCTGATCTCACCGAATTTTCTGCATCTCGCCACCCGCTTCGGAAAGCGCATCTTGTTACCCCTCTCTCGCACCGCCAAGATGAAGATTCCCGAACCCACGCATCATACGTATATGCACAGTATGCGTCTCGACCAATTTATTAAACTTTTTGCCCCTTTGGTTCGGGGAAAGATGGACCGCGCCAGCTCCCCTTTATTTCATTTTTCAAGGAAATAACTCGGTCATTTGACTTTTTTCGAGTGCTGTTTTTTCAGCCGGCCCTGGACTAGGCCCAGCTCTGGCCCCTTTCGGTGTCACAGGGGGAGCTCTACGACAACAACACGCCGTGTCATGATTGATGCACCATGTCAATTACACGGCTATTGACCCTAATTGACCCATCGGGGTATATGAGTGTGTGTATTGCCTGGGCTACTGACCCTAATTGATCCATTGAGGTATATGAGAGTGTGTATCTCCTGGGCCACGCTACGACAGAACTTGTTCGCTAGAAACACGTTGAGTGACAGTCACCTCCCGAGTTGGTATCAGATATCAGTTGACGGTGCGACATTGCAGAAAAGGGGTCCCTGCAACTTTGCTTCTCGAAACCCAGGATATCAGACGATTGAATCTTGTCAACCCCCCTGCCAGACCTTCCTCAACAGATTTGAAACCAACTCGGTCAGTTCAGGTTGGGAAGGCAGCTACTATTTACCTACTGGTCGGTTTGCAGTGCTTGCTTGCTCTGCGTGGCTTCGATTCCTGCCAGTTCGAGAAGGAGGCAAGGAAATACATACTCCCCCAGCCCTAGACCGGGGGTCGACCAGTACGCCGGCCTAGTTTTATTAGTTGTAAGACATGACCGTGTTCCTTCTCCACACAAATAACCTGGTGTCGGGGTCTTCTTTTTCAGAGACGCCAAGGCGATGAGCAACCAACTCCTGTTGGCTGCCCATCCAAGCTTTCTTCCTCCTTCCCCCATTCACAGCTAGGTTTTGACCGTGTAGCAAAGGAACTCATATGTTATTAAAGGTCGCTGATGAATCCGACAATTAGCCAGCAATTGGGCTCTCAGGCAGACAAGCAGGGTAGCGCGCCGCCACAATGAGGGAGCTGTTTCTCGCAACATCGGGTTCATCGATGGGAGAAATGCCTCGTGCTTTTCCCGATGCTACCTACCCTACCTATATGGTGTGGTGTGTTGTCTGGTTGACAAGCCGTGGCATAGGGGTTCTCCTCTTGCCGATGTCGCGGTGGCACATTGTTGTGCCTGAGACAAGAACGGACAAGCGCAAGACGGTGACATGTTTTGTGGCATTTGGGTTTAATATGGCGGCGTTGTTGCTGTGCGCCTCCTTGTTGTGTTGTCTTTTTTGGTGAGACTTTTGCTTGCAACAGCAGCAACAGCAGCAACAGCAGGCACGAAAGCTTGGCCTGTTCAGGATCAGCCACCATCAGCCATCAGCCATCAGCCATCAGCCATCAGCCATCAGCCACAGGGCAAAGACGGCACATCTTCGTATCCAGATCGACGTCGCTTCTTACCATGCGCAGCCCAACAAGCAACGGACAAAGGAATTCTGGCTTACGAAATCGAATGTCCCTTTTTTTCTCTCCCGACCCGTGGTCAAAGCTGATTCGCCTGCTTTTTTTGGAAGCTGCAGGATGCTGATCACCGGGCTCAAACAGCCGCTTGCGAACTTCTGTCGGTATGCCGCCTTGTCTAAGACAAGGCTCCCCCAGCCGTGCCGCCGTTTGCGACAACATACAAAGCCGCCACGGCGTTTTTCGACAGCTTTCTCGGGGCCCTGTTGGATAGGGCGAACGATATCGGTATTTGTTTTCGTCTGATGATGACAAGCAGCGTGGAAGGTTTCATTTGGCATAAAACGGCTTCCGTCGATCGAGGCCCGCCCCTCCAAAAACGGCGACGCCGGGTCCTGTCCAACTGAGCACATCGTATCGGAAGGGACGTGGTGGCAAAAAAGGTCAAGGCAAGGCGAGGCAAGGCTGTGTCCTCTGGTGACAAGCGACGACTGGCCCCGAACTGTCGGGTCGTCGTGCTGTCGAAACGTCGCACAGATCCGTATCCCGTGCGGGTTGACGGGCGAGACTGTCTGCTGTCCTCTTCTCGCGGTTGATCTCGGTGGTGTGAGGTCACTGTGACTTGCTGTAGGACGGGGTGGCCTGTCAACTGCGTAGGTGGCTGCTGCATGTTGAAATGCGTGGTGGTACTGTGGACGGTATCACCGTGGTGCTTCGGAGCTGAAGGCGAGAGATGTCGAGGCTGTGGTTGTATGCAAGAGTTGGGTGATATGTTGCAAGAATGACCACGTGGCGTCGTTGGATTGATGATACCACGTTTTCGACTGCTATCAATCCACGTATAAGCACGATTCATTCACAGCCAAATATCTCATGATGTAGTCCATCAGACATGGTCATCTGAACAGTGACACTCGTAATCGTAACAGCCATGGAATCAAGATTGATAATCTACATTTTTGTGCTGATAGAACGACTTTTGCGTCTTCTGCCTTGAGCCCAGATATCCTAATTCAGTAGACCACCTATTCAATTGGCAGTGATGGCCCGCTACGCTTCAATATGCGTCCACCACAATTCAGCTCGCTCGGCCTCAGCAGCCCGGCCACCAGGACCACCGGCTCCTCGCCGGGCAGCAGATCAAAGCCATCATCACTCAGCCTCCCTCAAAGACAAACGAACCCCCATGACCGGCCTCCGCGCCGCCACCGTCACGCATCCGACCACCGCAAAACGAGAACGCCGCGCGTCCCAGGACACTTGGTCGGGCTCCGGCCACGCCCGTGTCCGTGACCACCGTTGCCGTACTCGAGCCGCCAGCCGCGCCGTGTCCGCACCGGTTGGTCGTCCGCGACGGCCTACACGAGCAACCGGTGGTCGGCCAGCAAGTCGTTGAGCTGCGCCACACACACGAGCAACCCGCGCCCGCCGGTGCTGCCGCCCGTCCCCGGCGCCGACGCCTTGTACGCGCGCGGCGCCATCGTCTCGTGCACGACCTGGGTTGGGTGCGTGTAGGCGGGCGAAGGGGTTGTCGGCGGCGCAGGTTCTTCGACGAGCGTAGGCCATCATTGCGCACCGCTGGTGGCCGATGTCCTTGTTGTTGAAGTCGAGGACCATAAAGCCGGGGTGTGGGGAGGGTTTGGCTGGCGATGAGGCGCGTGGTGGATAGATGGGAAGGGGGGGTAAGGCTTCCATGCCGAAACTTCGCTGAAGAAGCGGTCGCCGAGCTGGTCGGATTCCTGGTACTTGTTCATTGACGCCGTGCCAGACTGGGGGGGATGGGCATGTCGGTTGGACTGAGACGGCGTGTGTGCGCAGGAAAGGTGGTGGGAAGCGGGAACTTGCAGTTCCATTGATGGATATCGCCAACAGTCGGGTCCGCGGTTGGCTTTCCATCGCCCCAAGGGCTGCTTGGGTGATGGATGTTGAGAGGATTCTCCTCGGACATGACCTTGGGTAACAAGTGCTCGTAGATGTACCGCGCGGAGAACGTGGATTTGCGCCAATCCTCGGGATCCTTGTTTTCACATCATAGTCCAGCTTATACCGCTCCTGCACCTGATAGTCCTCATTACTTGTGGCCTAGATGATAACAGCTGGTTGCCATCTCACCCTCTGTACCTGCTGTCGGGCCTCGAGTTCAAAATTTTTGGAGAAAGGGGTTGTACGCGGGTAGCTGGCGCACGCAAAACTGACAGTCGTGCCAGGCCAGGACGCCGAGCTCGTCGCAGGCGTCTAGGAAGGCGCCGTCCTCGTAGACGCCGCCGCCCCAGACCTGGACCATGACCTGGTTGACGTCTGCCATGAGCTTCACCCAGTTATGGTAGCGCTGAGCAGGAACTTGGGCGAGGAAGCTGTCGGCGGGGATCCAGCAGGAGCCGCCGACAAAGACGTTGATGTTGTGGATGTGGAAATAAAACGATTTTCTGTAAGCGTCCGGTTCTTGAATAAGAGCCGTCTTGCGGACGCCGGTGAGTCGTGAAAGGGCACCCAACTCCTTACCGTCCGAACCACCGGCACGGACTGTAATTTTGCACCTGGTTTGTGGTCCGTATTGGAGAGGATACCATAGTTTAGGGTTGTCCAGTGTGAAAGGCAGCTTCGCAACGCCATTCTCAATCTGCACCTCACCTTGGAGGACGACAGCTTCGTCGGGCTCCAAAGAGAATTTCACGCTTGCGTTAGGAGACAACGCTATCTCCCTTGGCGAAGATCTTCCCGGCACAAGTTTTAAGATCATCACTGACAGTGTTTTGTGCTCATACATCAGCAACTCTGACAGTGTACTGTTCAAAGAATATGGGCTTCCACGGTCCAGCAGTGACCAAGATAGGACCCCAGTCCAACCCGAGTGATACTGAGCTTTGCGAACTGGAACCCGGCCCGGTTCTGTCGGCCGAACTAGACAGTTGTGCCCATGACTGTGTTTCTTGACAAGCTCACGACCGTGGAGTAGGGCCGAGTCCAATACAATCTCGGTTGTTCCCTCCAGGCTTGACGTAACTGCGAGACGTTTGCCCTAAGGAAACAAACTTGTTTTCAGTCTCGAGGATCTTGTGCCCGTTAATACAGACTGTAGAAAAGGTATCGAGACCGTCAAAGACAAGATCTGAAGCCATCGAAGTATTAGGGGCGACAGGAGCGACGAACTCGAGGCGGTTGATTTATGTCTTTTCGGAAACCCATTGTCCGGCTCTCTCGTTGAAGTCGATAAACGGGTCCGGGATTCTGGGGAGTTGTACATTAGCTTCTGAACGAGAACTTTACTTGATTGAATGCCCGGATTTGTACTTTTACTTGGCTAGCAAGTCGATGTGAACCTGAGTCGGGACCTGAGCCACAGGCGGCCGGCCATCACTGACTGGCCCAGCCCTGTTGCTGAAAGGTCCATCCATGGGCCAATTGCAGTCTTACAAGAGACATTGTTTGAAGAGATTTGAGGATTAGAGTCGCCGGATTCCGAAAATGAGCAGAAACATGGAAAAGAGCAATGAACAGAGGTGGACGGTGCTTCCCCACGTAATTGCTCCCCCACCCCCGCTGTGTGGCTGTGTGGGGGTGGCACTTGAGTGGAGGTGGCCGAGGAGCCACGATGTTTTGTGAGACATGGGATGAAATGAATTACGTATAAAACTGTGAAGGCGAGGATATGTCTGTGGGAAAAGAGGATTTCCACTAACAATCGCATTGCTTCCGAGTTCTGTATGCGGTTCCATTCGTTCCAACTGTGGGTGACATACGGCCGAGAGGTCCGCAGCACTTCTCCGCTGGCCGTTGTAGTACCGTCACTACCAACATGTCTCCCATTTCGTTGTCTCATATGTGTAAAAGTATTGGATACCTTTCTCCTCTTGCTTCTTGATCATGAGTGATTCTCTAACCCCATGCTCCAAACCCCACATACTAGGTCCAGCCACGCACATCCTTGTGATCCATCACATCTCCATCGCTGTGGCGCATGTGGCTTGACTGACAAAGTTCGTATGAGGATGTCCAGGCCAAGCTCAAGAGCCACGAGGAGATGACGGAGAGGATTCTCTTTGGCCATGACTTTCCAGACGTTGAAGCCAAGTCGCGTCCGGAGCTTGGCTGGCGCGATGAGCAGTTGGCCGAGACGGACTGGGCCCGGTTCTTTCGTAACGATGATATGCCGTCAAAGGTGATGCTGTTGCCAGCCTAGCAGGGTGCCGTAAGTGCATGCCTGTATTTTGTCATATTTAGCATAACGCATATCATGACCGGAATATGACTTGGAGCCGTCAAATATCCCTAATATTCGTGGGCTGATGAGGCCTGGTAGTACCTGATTGCATATCCCCAAAACGTGTCAAAGATTTGCCATGACGCAGTTGGGTCCCCGGCATGTATAAATTATCCCCCTTTTAGTTCGCTATTGATGTATAGAAAGCGCGCAATATTTATTTTCTCTTCTTTCCTTCCTCCTATCCGCCCCTCCCCCAAACTCTCAACTGATGATACAAGCGAATAGATAAACAGGCCAGTAGTGTCCTCCAAAATGCTATAATTCTTTATTCTTATCTTCTCCCACTCCCGCAGTCCTGAGCCCCTCAACTCCCACGGCGGCCACGCTTAACAGGTGGCGGGGACCGGGAAACGCTGGAGCTGTTCGCCCTTCGCCGCTTCGTCGCGGCAGGGCTCGACGACCGTCCCCTGCCGGCGCCACTGCGTCGCGGCGGCGGTGGTGGCGACTTGCTACGGCTGCGGCTGCGGCTGCGATCATCGGGCCGGAGACGACGAGCGGGCGGCGGCGGCGGCGGCGACCTGCTACGGCTGCGGCTGCGACTGCGATCATCGGGCCGGAGACGACGAGCGGGCGGCGGCGGCGGCGGCGACCTGCTACGGCTTCGGCTGCGGCTGCGATCATCGGCCCGGACGCGACGGGCGGGCGGCGATCGTGAGCGGGAGTATGAGGGCGAGCGACCGCGCTTGCGGGGGGGTGGGCTGCGGCTGACCGACGAGCTGTTAGCGCGGCGCCGAGGGGGGGAGCGACTGCGGGAGCGCGAGACGTCGCTGTAGGAGTCGTAGGAGCGGCTGTAGGACCACGCCGCGCGGCGGGCACGGGCTGGCGGGGTTGCCGACCGGGAGGGTGTGCGTCTCCTGCGGTTGTCGGCGTCGGAGAAGGAGCGGCTCCTGGTGCGGCCGCGGGAGCTGTACGAGGCGGAGCGGGAGCGGCTGCGCCGAGACGGCGTGCGTGACAGGGAGCGGCCACGATCGTTGCCGATGCGGCGCGGGCTGCGGGAGCGACTGTACGAGCGGGAGCGCGAGCGCGAGCGCGAGTATGAGGATGCGCTGCGCGATGAGTAGCTCGACACCGAGTCCGAGTCCGAGTCGTCGCCGCCACGCGCCGCCGCAGGCCCGGGGAGCGCGGGCTTGGGCATATTCTGAAGGAACTCGCGCATCTCCTCGGTGAGGGCGCCGAGGCCGATGCTGGTGAAGTAGTTGATGGAGAAGCGGATGTTGCGCGGGTTCTCCTGGGGGAAGAGCCCGGCGAGGCTGGGGCGCAGCGCCTCGTCGGCCATGCGCTCCTTGATCTTGGGCACGCCAATCTCCTCGACGATGCTCTGGAACAGGATCTTGATGAAGATGCGGCTGCTGGAGGTCGTCTCGTCCTCGTTGAGGTGGATCACCGACAGGCAGTGCCAGGCGAGGGCGTCGGAGCCGAACATGTGGCCGAAGAGCATGGCGATGTTGCGCAGCTTGTTGTTCTCGTAGCGGTGGATGGTCTCGTAGTACTTCTGGAACGACTGCTCAAACAGGTCGCACCAGAGGCGGTTGATCTTGGCGAAGCGCTCCGCAATCAGGCCAAAGAATTTCGTGTACGTCTTTTCTTGCGAGCAACACTCCACGATCATGGACGGCATCTCTGGTTCTTGGCCCACTGGCAGATTGATCTTCATGAGCTTATGCGTGGCTTCTTCCGGGTCGGCACTCGACATGATGGTTAGGTAGATTGTGCGGCGCAGGTTGACCAAGTCGGCATTTGACTGATCCTTGATTTCCATCTCCTTGGTCTCCTGGTCCTCCTCCTCGTCAGAGCTGTCGTCCTCGCCATCATCCTCGTCGTCCTCATCGTCGCTGGCCTCGCCCAGAATCTCTGCTTTCAGCTTCTTGTATGCCTCCTCATTCTCCTCATATTCTTCGTCAAACTTGAAGATGTTTAGACTGTCCTGCACGTTGATTTCGCCGTCGAGTTCGACCTGATGTGTGATTTGATCTTCCTCCTCAACAAGGTCGAGCTCCTCCTTGATGGCCGGGTTGTCCTTGTAGCGGTCCTTGCGTACCTGGAAGAGGACTTCGATCATGTACTGTGTTCGCTTGTCGATGCCGGCCTCGTGCAGGATGTTGCGAAATTGGTCGAAGATGACGTTGGCAATCGTGGGCCGCATTTCTTCCAGGAACTGACCGACTTCACGGCAGAAGCCGACGGAGATCTCGACGCTGTCATCCGTGGGCTTGTTGAGTAAAAGGAGAAGAATCTGACCGGCGAGCATCTCGTGCTGAACCTGCTGATTGATCAGGTGCGCAAGGAATGTCGTAGCGGCCAAGCAGACCAACTTGTCGTTTCTCTTGAAGCCCTTGCGGAATTGCATCACCAGCCGCTTGACCAGGAGCTCGCCTACCTGAGGGAGCTTGGTGTTGACAATGGCGACCATGGCCGCGTAGATGGGCGTGAATGGCAAGCTAGCCGCCTGCGCCTTCATTATTGACCGGCAGAACAGGCCCCGACCGCGAATAAGATTCTCGCCGAAAAGCTCGGGGACGATGTGCTTGATGTTGGCCGTGTGGACCTTGTTGATGAGACCGTTGATGCTCTTCTTGAGCGCCTCCCACGCCATGCGCTGGTACTCCTTGCTGGTCTTGTCGGTGATTTGCGACTGCAGGGCTCGCAGGCGTGCGGGTGGGATGTATGTGCCTCCGGAGCGCATCGTCAGGAGCTTCTCGTACTCGGCCTTGGCGGCCGCCTGCTTCTGCTCCTCGGTCGGGACCGGGGGAGGCGTGCGGGTGCGCGAGCGCCCACGGCCGCCGGGACGGTACGAGTCGCCGCCCTCGCGACGAGGGTTGCCGCCGCCGCGCGGACCGCGCTCGGCGCGATCACGATCGCGCTCGCGGCGTGGGATTCCCACCTCGGCCGACGCCATGCTGACGGTCTGGGCTGTGTCGGGGGAAGCGCAGATGGGGGAGGAGTCTTCTGGAGGGGCGTACGGAGCTGTGGCTTCGGCTGTTGAAATGCAATGCTATCTCGTCTAGCCGAGGATACTGGCAGTCGGAAGTCGCACGCAAGTATTGAAAGGCAGCAGGGCCTGCTCAGTGGCGATGGTGTTTGCTCTGTGTCGAGAGCGGAAAGCTGTGACGCGAGGCGAGACTCAGGCAGGCAGACGAGGAAAAAAGTCGAGGGCGCGCGCCAGCGTTAAGTAGGGATTTATTAAAGCGGGCCCAGGCGGCCTGGAGAAGAGAGATCTGGTGGTGCCTTGGGAACATCAAGCATTGTAATTATTGCTGTAAAGGATGTAAAAGTTTAAGCAAATGCACACATGTAAACAAGCCAGCATGCCTTTGAGAAAAAGCCGATCGGAAGACGGCATCACAACGCCATGATGCCTCGAATCTTGGAATACTTGCTGCCTCCATATAGCGGCTCGTTGAAGGATGTGCACCATCCCTTAAACGCGGCGGACCTGCAGAGAAGCCCTGCAAACAAACAAAAATTAAACTCAAGAGGCATCGCTCTCTCTTGTAGAATTCTTGTTATTGTTCCTGCTGTTCTCATCTGATTGTGTGCTACAGTAAACCAACAAGCCCAAACAAACTTCCCCCAAACATCGTGTAAGCCTAGATGCGCCACATGTGGCACTCGTCCAGTATCCTGCACCGCCACAGTTCCCGCACGCGCCTCCTGAAAGTTGCTGAAAGTTCGCGTTGACCCAAATCAGCTACCCCCCTCCAAATAAAAAGTGACCATTCTTTTATGCTACGTGTGAAGAAGCCCGCCAGAGCTACCAAAGACCGCGAACGACGGCCCAATTCAGCCTCCTTCTCCTCCCCCCTTCCCTTGCCTCCTCTCAACCACGCTCATTTTTACAAATCTTTTCCCACCTCAAGTCACCAGCAGACTCTTTCTCTCACAAGCCTACCTATATACGATCACTGACCGCAGTCGCACTACTCGCCTCCTCTTCTCCTGCCCACCACAATGGTTCGTAAACCTGTTCCTACCTGTCCCCCCCCCCGGCGCGCGGCCGCGCTTGTTGGCGCTGCGCCCGACAGGATCGAAACGTCAATTCCCTCGTGTATAAAAGAAAAAAAAAAACACCCAAGGCTAACTCAATCGCCAACATAGTTTGACAGACTCGTCGGCCTCGCCATGCTCGTGGCCGCCACCGTTGTCTTCCTGTACTACACCGTCTGGACGCTGTTGATGGTACGCGCCCCCCTCTCTACAAGTTTGCTTGGCGGGCAGAGCGCAATTCCCGACTAACATGCCCCTCGCAGCCCTTTGTCGACGACGACCACCCGCTCCAAAACTTCTTCCTCCCCCGCGTCTGGGCCATTCGCATCCCCGTCATCCTCATCCTCCTCGGCTCCGCCGTCGTCGGCTCGTTCCTCGGCATGGTCATGATTCGAAGCAACCGCAAGAAGGCCGCCAAGGCCAAGGCCACCGCCGCTAGCAAGAAGAAGGCGTAAAAAAAAAGACCGAAAGGGGAGAATGGCCCGACGCAGCGACTGAACAAGCAACCGCTCGCTACGATTGAAGGGAGACGGGCGCTGAGGCTATACAATTGATGGACTGGGAGGAGTTGGGAACAAGCTGCATGGGGGGTTTCCACTCTTTGGGCGACCAAGGTGAATCGGTACTATTGGGGTATCTAATATGGCTTCTGTTCGATAATCAAGGGGGCGCGCAGAGCTCGCCGATTGAAAGTCGGCGACGAAGAACGAGTGTCTTACGGATCCGACGGATAGAAATGACAAGAATATCAAGTTCAAAACAACGAGAGGACAGAATCGCAAAGCTAGTGCATGGTGTTTGTATAACGTCTGTGCAATACCAAACTAACAAAAGAGCTGAGAGAAGTGGCACGGCCAAAGACGAGTGCAGCAAATGCACACAAGTGACAAAACGCCAAACATCCCCGCACCAAGGAATTCAAACCCTCAACTAGCTAGACCCTTTGATCGGCAAAATCGAGCACCTCGCAGTCGTCCTCAAAGAACCCGTCCTCGTCCGGCTCGCCGTGGCGACCTCGTCGGCGTCTTGTTGTTACCACAATCTGCTCCTGGTCACCTATCTGCATCAGTCTCTCCATGGCCGAAGGTGGTAGCGCCTGGCTGTCGTCGATGCCATTCAAGTCATCGTCTGTCGACGCCAGCATGCCCATGTTCAACATAGTCGCAGGTATGTCGAGGCCAAACGCCCAGACGCCCGAGTCCGAGTTATCAATCGCGCTTGGCTTCTGATATCGGCTCTTCTTCTTCTTGGATGACGACTGATGATCATCAAGGCTGGTCTCCGCGAGAGCTTTTGCCAACGGCTCTATCTGTCCGTCTCTGGCGTACTCAAACACAGCAACTCGGCGGTCTGAGTGAAAGGGTTGATAGGGGGCACTAGTCTCTATCTCGGCCTGCGGAATAGCAGATATCATACCCGGCCTCCGCTTGGCCTTTGCAATGTGGCGGTTGAGAGTCATCGTGTTGCCCGCATCCATCTCCAGGTCGGACAAGTCCAAGTGGTCCTCCGAGGTGTCACCCTCCAGGAATCGCCGAACAATAGGCGCAAGCCTATCGTGGGGAAGAACGGGTAAATTCATATCCTTGTAGCGACTTGTGCGAGACAGGCTCTTGTTCCTCTTTGAAGTGGCGCGCCGACTTCGGCTAGGATACTTTCGCACGATGCCACCGCCAAGAGCGTAGAGGTGTTGTGACTTGCGAGTCGAGTGCCATCTGACACATTGCGACGCAGGGAGACTCACAATCGAGGGAAGAGAAACCCGGTTCTCGCCGGTATGCCGGAGTTGGTTGATGGCAGAGCCGGTTTTTCCCAAGGAGCTGCTAATACTCGCAGCAATGACTCGGCCACCCTGTGCAGCTGTGTCCCTAAATGTACTTGTCGTCACCACAGCACTGTTACTACTGCTGCGACGGGAACGAGCGACAAACGGTTTTGCAGCTTGATAGGCAGCACCAATCGCTCCGGAAGCAATTGAGACTGCAGAGCTAACGGGCTCTGATGACTCGGCCCCTGCCGTTGGGGCAATCTTACGCCGGCGGGGAGGAGGCCACATGGATGCACTGAACGGCATGTCCAGAAGATGTACAGTGCCACGTTCAGTCACCATTGCAATGTGATCTTCTTGCGGCCCTGTCCAGGACACGTCAACGATGCGGGCGACGGTCATGCGTGAGAATTGTGCCACCTGCCTCACTTGCGTTCCGACGTTGGCGCTTGGCGAGACGGAAGCTTGAAGCGGACTCGAGTGCGTGTGTTGGATTCTTAGCAGATCCCAAACAGTCTGAACGTCACCCTTGCTGCTGGCGGTGAACAGATTCAATGACGAGGGGGAAAGTGACAGAGCACTACAGCCGCCAGGAGGCGCAAATGTGGCCAGCGGATGAACAGTAGAGGA
The DNA here is from genome assembly GCA_025583755.1 of Cordyceps tenuipes. Classification (NCBI taxonomy): domain Eukaryota; kingdom Fungi; phylum Ascomycota; class Sordariomycetes; order Hypocreales; family Cordycipitaceae; genus Cordyceps; species Cordyceps tenuipes. The sequence continues at coordinate 54,191 of JANZYN010000111.1, forward strand.
TAGCGGTAGCGACATGATGTCCACGATGGATACCAACCCGGGATCTTTGGAGGCTGCACTTCCATTCGTACCGTGGGTGGGCGGAAACTGCGTCGCATCCTGCATGGCGGCCCATTGCTGCTGAGGGGGTGACCGAGCCTGTTGCTGCGGGGTATGCGCCGTGCTGCCCTTGTTCCAATACGCATTCCACGCTTGAAGTCCCTGCTTGCCCACCCATTTCGCACCTTGGATCAGCTCCTGTGTCGTCTCACGCATGATCTTGTTCACCATGCTGTCGGAGATTGGCAGCTCTACAGACAGGCTTGACTGAGGTGCATGGGGTGGCGCCATTGTCCCGATACCAGGCCCGCGTCCAAGGATGGGAACAGTCAGATGGGCACGGAGAGGGGTCTGTGATGACGGTGCTGCAGGACAATAGGCAATCCACCGACCATTGAGGGCGACAATGGGAGTGTAAGGGTTGAAGCGAACTTTAGTTGTCGACGGCGTGGCTTTGCCCGGTTCCTCGACAACTTCACTCCGATGACTGTGCTGTAGGCATGTCCAGAATTTTCCAATACAAGCAAAGGCATGTCCGTTTTGGGGTTCTGGAAGGTGAGTGTAGGTCCAGCACTCGCCTGTGACACCAGAGCAGACCAGAATTGATCCTCCGTCTGCCTTGATGGTGAAGGCGCCACTAGGCGATGGGGGCTTGAAGAGAGTGCTTGCAATAGACACGCCCGCATTGATGGCAATCTTCGGCGCCTCGAGAAGCACATCAATAATCTTGGACGTTTTGAGGGAATAAACCTCCACAGTGGTCTGGTAAAAGTCGATGCTTGGTCCAGTTCGGTGGAAGCCATCCTGGTAGGTCGCTACTGATGCGGGACTGGCTGTGCCGTCTCTCCTGAGATTTTCCGATGCATCCTGTGTTGCTGCATCACCGGTATTCTGGGACGGAAGTACTGGTCCATGTACAGTAACGGCAATCAAAGGTCCGATATTGTCCTGGGGACCAAAGGTCCAGGGCAAGATTTTAGCGCTATGCACTGTACCACGGAGACCTCTGAGACATGCAGCAGGTTCCAGTCCTCGTTTGGTAACGGCATACACGTCCAAGCCACCGTTGTGTCCAGCCAGTACCACGTCATCTGAGCCAGCAGAGACGTCGTCCAACCGAGGCAGAGTGTCGAAGCCAAAGTAGAGACCAGCCTCCCCGGCCTTGAGTCCGGCCTGCGACGTCGACTTCATGTCAATATCTGGGGCTCCGTAGAAGTGTGCTTGGGGCTGATGGGGGAGCGCTGGCTGCGAGACCCGTCGACTATGTGGGAACGGCGAGTGCATGGATGTCGGCCTGGAAGCAGCAGGACCTGCCGCACGCGGGGGCGTCTCTCCGGCGGGGAAGGGGGCATCCATGTGGTAGCTGAGGGGCCGGCGGTTCGGGGGTGAAGGGGACGCGGGCGACGAGGCCATGAAGTTGCGTTGGCCCCAGCCCTGGTGAAGGCGGCCGGAGTCCTCGTAGGAGGAGGGCTGCGTCGGGGGCGACTCGCTCATCAGACTGATGAGGTTGCCTGGGGAGCCAGCCATGGCACCACGCGCCCACTCATTCAGCATGCTGGGGGCGGTGCTGGCAGATATGGCATCGAGCATGGGCGACACCTCGGGGTGGCCATTTGGGGCGGCGATGGGATTGAGATCCGGGGTGTTGATGGGGGGTGACGACGCGTCCGAGGTCGGCTGGCTCAGGTTCGAAGGGATGCTGTTGGCATTATCGAGGCTATTCATGACGGTATTGCAGTCAGCATGGCGAAGAGGAAAGTTTTTCCATGAGGGAATATACTGCGGTTGAAGATGCCCGGCCAGGGTGGCAGGTGGGAGACTCGAGGTCACGGGGCGGGGTGTCGGGGAACTAGGTAGGTAAAGGAAGGGGGGGGCTGGAGAGAGAAGCAGACTCACGAGAACTGGGTCTCACGGAGGTCGTCGGCTATCGAGGTGGCAATGCCTCCGGCGGCGGCTCTGGCACGTTTCTTGTCTTTTTTGGCAGATCCCATCGTCGCAGACTATGCACAGAGAGCAGAAGCTGGACGGCCTTCAGGGCCGAGGCGGCCGTGTTGGTGTCGCGACGCTGTAGCTGGTAGGGAACAACGGGCATGCAGCCGTACCTCGATGTACCTATGGCGGGGGCAGGGAGGTGGGTAGGTACCTCTGAGGTACTAATGTATCTGCGCAGTCGGCTGGACGCTTCGGATGAGGACGCGGTGGAGTGTTGGAAAGGGGTCGACGGGGGTCCGGTCAAGTATGTACACGTTTCGACGTCGTTCTTCTTGTACGCGATGCAAGATTGGTGTGCACGAATGATGGGAACCTTGGAGGCAGGAGGTATGTAGGCGTTGCGGAACGGCGCGGGCTTTGGAGGAGTTCGAAATGGCGGGGCAGACGGCGCAGCCAGGACGAGGGGTCGTCTATTAGTTAGTTGGTAGGGAAGAAAGGCAAAAGAGGAAACAAGTATGGACAAGGAAGGAAAAATCTATTGAATAACGTGGGTTTCGTGGTAAAAGAATGCCAGGCGTGGTTTGGAAACGGTTGGAAACAATCAGAGGGTTGGTTGTCAAGGGAAAGAGACCAAGCGAACGGCCTGTCTGTCTGTGATGCAGGCCGACAAACGGGCGAGGGCGTGACTGATGTCACCTGTATGGCACTCAATGGGAGGGGCCATCAGGTGCCTGGCCTGCTACACTTTAGGCTCTGGGGCCTGCTGAATGACGCCAGAGCACGCTGAAGAGGCCGCGTGGGCTGCCTGGAGACTGCTGAAAGACGGGGTGGGTGGGTAAGAAAGGGGTTTGTTTGGCGGCGGTTGGGGGACAATGTACCGGATACTTTATCAATGACCCCTTTGCAGCCGGCTTCAGCCTGCTGCATGTTTTCGTCAAGCAGAGGCGCGTCCAATCGCAGGGTTCTGAGCACATGGGGCGCGGCTTTGGCTGAAATGGTCTCCAGATGCATGTACTCGGTACTCGAAAGGAGGCCACCGGAAGGTACTTTTATCATCACCACATTCCCACACAAGCGCAGGTATAGCCATCTGTCAGCGGATGTCACCGGCCAGTGAGTAACCGCTAACCTTCTTCCAGACGGCTTCCATCACGTGGAGCCTCTAACGTTAGCTTCCAAGCCACTTCCGCCTACAGCATGTCTTGTCACCAACATCCGCCTGGCTTGAAATCCTATGAGTCAAATCTCAATAGCCATGACGACACGCCGTAACAGACCGGGCAGTAATAGTATCGTGCTTTCGGAACGGTCGATCGAACCTTGACAAACGAGCGACCGGACGTGTGACTAGTCGGTTGAACGCACGTGTTTCGCTCATATCTAACCGCCCTCAATCGCAACTTTTCGCATGCACTGTCTCGCATTCGTGAAGTATCATGAACCCATCGTCCATGATCCCCTGCCTTCTCACACTTCGAAGCCGTGGCGAAGTCTTAGGTTTGTCAAAGTACCTGGCCTCTGGTAGGCGAGACAGGGCGTCCCAACCCTCCGTGACCGGCCAGCCACGAGTGGCAAACGCGAACCGACAGCGTTTTGGTGACATCACTGAGTGCGACCATGCCCTCTTTGGAATATAGCATCTAGTTGAGCCGGTCGATGTATTTCTTGCCGTTGCGACGGGTACCGCTGACCAACACGATCATGGCGGCAAGCGCTAGTGTCCGAGACCTATCGATGAAGGCAATGTGCTGACGATTTGCGACAAACGACATATCTGGGATAGTCTTGTTGTAGCATCGTTCTCAAGTCGGCCGTAGAGATAGTGTCGCTTCTCTCCGTCACGAGGAATGGCCGAGGAAGCATACGAGATCAGCATAGCAGAAGATTGAGGCTCTGGGGTGCTTGGTTCCATGAGCAGTACCGTTGATGGTTGTGGCCAAGGAGGTGCCGGCAGGGGAAGTTGGTATGGACGTGTCCATCTTGTTGTCATCTTGGGTAAGTGTGACAGCCACCACCGCCAAGCGGGCAAAGTGAGGGCGGGTTTCGTCAAGAGTCCGTCCAGACTTCGCACTGCTTCGGTGCGCGTTGATGATGCTTTCCATGTGACATGAAGAAGTGCGCAACCTCATACCCAGGCTTCCTCAGAGAATGTTGGCAAAGCCTAAAGATAGCTTGCTGCCCGACTCGTTGCGTTGGACCAGCGGCCCGTCAGGTCTGATGATGGTCCGTGGGCAGCAGCATCTTCGAGAGTGGCGGTAGCCGAGTTCCACGACGTGCTCGAGAGTCAGCGCTTCGTCGAGCCCAACTGCAGTGCTGTGTAGCTGGACGCTGTTGATCTTTTCCAGCATTACGTGTTGTGATGATGTTGGTCTGCCGGGTGGTTGATACACAGCTCAAGGACGCCAAGTAACCGAAGTGGCGCATGTGAGAGCTGTGGTCGGCGGACTGAATATTTTGCACAGTCGCTCAAGAGAAAATAACAGCAGCAGCATCGTAGTAGGGGGGCCATGGCGGGGCCATGGCGGTGGTGTTGCTTCGTTTAATTGCGTCGAGCTGGACAACGTTATTCGAAACATGGCCTGCGCTGTGTGAGCTTCCCATAAAGTTGGACATGGCAAATAATGCTGGCGTGGACTGTGTGATACACTGAGAGTTGAGGATTCGGGCGTGCGATATGTGACAACCTTTTCCGTCTGATGAGCCTAACGGCTGAATTTGATGTGGAAGTAGCGGTCTGGACTCGAATTAAGTCGTACATCTTCTTGCGAGAGCCATTTTTGAATGAGGCTGTCAACCCAGCAGGCCCTCATCGTCACTGTGTCCGCTCATTCACGCTGACGTGCTTGCCACCTTCGATCACGGAAGAAGGAAAGTTGATCCTGGGATTCTTTTCCAGTGATATTATTTCACGAGGACTCCGTAATGGAAACGAGGCCCGTCGTCTCGGGGTTTTGCTTGTCTAGATGGCTTCTACGCACGACTTGGGAGCAACATCTGCTCTCATGCAGTACAAGGCATGGCTTGTGAAATCTGATAGTCGAAACACAGGTAGCCCCGTGATTTCTTTGCGTTACCTGGAAGGATTACCCGTGTCAGACCGTGGGCATGGGGCCGCCGAATCCCATACCATAACCGCTGCCAGCACGCAGGTAGTAATTCCAGCGTGACTGCAGACTACAGCGGCCCAACCACCTACACAGACTACCAACACGTACAAGTACGACACTCGTGAGGCAGTACTACGTACCGGAAGGATTGTTTGTGCCAACCGGTGAGCCTCGTGACCATCAACTTCCACAACACAGCAAGTTGTTCGCCGAGGACAGCAACTTGCGGACCAATAGAGACGGCTGGTTGGCGCCCGGCCAAGTCCTGGCCACTGCTACTTGGAACACTAACATCACTCATGATCAATATTTACCTGATGGAGACGATACGAGCCGGCCCATCCCACCGTGGAACGTTTCTTCTATTCTTGACCGGGGTCTGCCGGGAAGCTGCAGATGGCCTCCGTCCATATCCTACGCTCGTTTAGAAGTCTGTCCTCCTACCACCGAGCTTTTTCACGGCCGACAACTTTTCTACTCCACCAATAAACAGTTGAAACGAAGCGCGCTGAGTCTCTTGGGTTACGCTGTGATGCAGAGCGAATTGTACTTTGTGACACTGACTTTGGGAGACCGGGCATTAACTGCGTGTTGGGCACCGGCGACGAGAGGTTGCACACGCCATGAATAAATGTATATAAGGGCAGGGTCAACTCTCCTAAGTTGCCTTCATTCCCAAGAGCAAACCAATTCGAAATCATGGCATCCTCACTCATCCGATCTACCACTAGAAGCTGGCCCTTCACCTTACAGTGGAGAGCGAGTACGGCCCTGTCCAATAACCTCGCCCAACGCCGTGTTGAAGAATACATAGCTGGCCTCACATTGATGCAAGCGAATGAAGAACGACGTCGAGAGGGGAAGCCGTTGTACATATATGGGGTCATCTTGTAAGCAAAGAGAGAGCCAATTCCCCAACGTCAGGGATAGCGTAACTTACATTTACCAATTTACAGGATAGGCTTGCATATAAGCGACTCTGATAGGATTCCTCACTTGACAATTGCCGCGGCAACGGAGGAAATGAGAAAAAGAAATGAGCACATCGCCATACACGGTCGAGCAACCAGTACCCAGTGGAGAGTTGCACAGTTTTCGGGTATCAAAGTTTGGGAGAATACCATCCGAAAAGATGAGAGTATTGCAATCTCTAATGACAACCATTTGCACGTGCAGACGTCTCTGGTATCCGAGGGATCTGTCACCGCGGCCCGTGTCGGATGCATCGCCAAGGAAGAAGGTCTGAAATGGTATGTTTTGGGTGAGAAGCAGGAAATTGTGCCTTTGAGGCCACAGGCGTTTTACACGGTCGGATTGGACCCTCTCAGAGAATTCATCTTCCAGCACCCGATTCTGAAGCGGTTGTGCAGGGCTGTTTTCTTGGGCAACGAGAGGCCGGTGCCTCATTCGCCCGACCCGCAGCTCACGAATCTCGAGGCAAGCATCAGACAGCTCTCTCTTGAGCTCGTGAACCGCCGAGAGTTCGTCAAGTTGTACCCGAAACTCGGAAAACGCATAAAGCGATCGGTGGCCTTCAAGAACAAGCAAGGTGTTGTGAAGCGAACTTGATGGCAGGATTGGGAGTTCATCAGCGAAGCGGCGGCCTTTAGGTTCCAACCCCAAGACGGACAGTGCATTGGGAACGATCTCTGGGCGACTAAACTGCCTGCTGAGACGGTCGTGCCTTGGCTGGACCAGACAAAGAGTTGCCCGATTCTATTCCAAGCTGCTGACTTGACCGTCCTGGAGACGACACGAAAGAGCTGGCAACGAGACGCAATGGCACCTTTTTCGTGTTCTTGCACAAAGGCAAATTCTATATGAGCTTGAGCCTGCCAGGTGAGGCTGGAAACGGGGAGGAGTACAAGAGTGAGAATGAGAGCGGGAGTGAGAGTGAGAGTGAGAGTGAGGATGAGAAGTAAGGTGGATTGATGTCCGAGGATAGAGGAGGTGGATTGTCCGGGCTTTCGTGACGACTAGGCGAGGGCTTTCCAGTGTTCCTACTATTCCTACTATTCCTACTATTTCTACTATTTCTGCTAATAAATGTTTTCTATAAGAAACCAATGCTGTTAATTCATACCGTGACAACGATTAACGAGGCAGTCCCGCGCTACAGGCCGCTAGACCCTTATAAATTCCTTAGCGCTTATGAACCAAGCTACAGTTCAAGGCCAGCCTATCAACTGAACTATATCAATATCTTTAATTCCAGGGGCATTAATATTCATGTCAACTCAAACCCTAAACTACAGCAAAATCATGTTTCTTCTCCCTCATTGTTTGTGTTTCTTTAGTGTTTCTTTAATGTCCAACAAAGGTACGTCTTTCATCCTGGATAATGAGGCCAACACGCGCGACCCTCTTTCCTCAGATCATGTCCACTGGGGAAGGGGACGAGCCCCACAAAAGGGTCAAATTTGTAGATCATCAGCCACTTCCAAGCTCCCACACACAAAACTCCACCTTCTATTCCTCTTTTGCCATCTTCCAAAACGGCCCGAGCATCGAGCATCGATCGTTCATATCGCGGCGCTAAACTATGAATCCGACCCGGCAGCGATTGGCCAGAGTTCCGTGGTTATATGAGAAGTACAAAACATGCTGTCACGGTGGCCCTAACTGGCTAGACGATTATCTCCTGGAGCACTGGGATGAGCAAATCCAGCCTGTCGTGCATCGCAACGAAACATACCATGGTTATCAGCTCTTGCGGCGAGTAGGATCTTGGTGCTGGATAACCAAGGATCCCCACACCAGGTATGTCCACTGCTGCCTGTCAGAGCAAAACACTAATCAAGACCTTAGTGAATTCTTAACCGTCAAATTTCTTTCTCGTGGCCGTGACAGCAATGAGCTGACAATGAACAAGTACATACGGAAGCATTGCAAGAGCCCTTTCGTCTCCATGCTGCGGGATCAATTCTCTATACCTCATCACCTAAGCCATACTTCCCTGCCTAGGTTCAAAGACTTGAGTTTTCAAGCCATCGTATACCCAATGATGGGAAGTAGCATGCAGCGCATCCACTCCCTGTATGAAAATCATTCTGATAATCCAGCCTTTCCCCTGTCTTTGGACCGCCGACAACGGTACATCAGCCAAATCATCAAAGGGTTGTCTCATTTACACAGCATCGGTGTGGTACACGCCGGTAGGTAACATGGCACTTTGGGCGACTGCGTACTGGCTGACCGTGTCGAGACCTTCATCCTGGGAATATCATCCTTGCGCCACCTAGCAACGAGCACATGGCAAAATTTCTCGCTACAACGCCGCTGGAAATCGACGTTCGCCTCAAAGACGGGAGTCTCCCGCCCGCTTGGATGCCACGACGAGTCTCTGAACCCGAAAGCACAGGCTTCGGCCCAAGTGGCATCAAGATAATCGACTTTGGCTATTCTTTCAGGCCAAAGAAAGGAGTTTGCTATACAGCGGATCAATTTCCGGAAGGGCACTTCCCCGCACCCGAGCTTCTCTCCGGCAAGAAACAAACCGTCCATCCATTCAAGGTGGATAGTTGGTTCCTTGGCAATCTGGTATGTCACCCATAGACATGCGTCGATCAACTTCGTGTCCTTACTTCAGGGCTGACACCTCCAGATCCACTTTGTCCTGACCGGATATCCCTGCTTCCCACGTGGGACGTCCGACGAGTATCGTCTAGGCCTTATTGAGATGCGAGCCGGCCGAGACTATCTCATAGACACGGTTCCAGAGGATGTGAGGCGTCGGTACCTGCCTGTGATTCTCGCACTGGTCGAAAGGGACCCAGAAAAACGGCTTGCGGTTGAGGACCTCGTCAAAGGGCCCTACTCAGAGATCGCGACCGTCGAGTAGATCGTCGAGGCGCCGAGACAAAGCTTTCAAGCTTTTGTCAATTGTATAGTAATCTGTGGACATTGAAACATTCAGCACAATCATAGAAGCTAGGGGGCACCCCACTAGATAACAATATAAACAAAATATATGGATCCATCACCTCTGAAGCCAAACGCGATACTGGGCAAACTTCCACTCCGCCTTCAACCCATCAACAGCCACCTTTGTCAGCGTCGCGTGTCCCGCCCACGGCACCACCATCTCCTTGCCGTCCCTCGTCTTGATCCGCACCTCCCCGAACAGCATGCACTCGCACTCTCCCTGCTCGTCCTCGCGGAACCTCGCCGGGAACACCTTTTCCACCGTGTGCCTCCTCTCCGCCACCACCGTCCACATCCTGCCGCGAAGCTCCCGGATCTCTATATCCTCTCGCCGTCAGTTCTCAAGGAAGCAGAAGAAGAAGAAGAAGAAGAAGAAGAAGAAGAAGAAACGCGGCACGCACCTTTCCGGCCGCGCCCGGTGTCGGCGCCGATGGTGACGCGCGCGTCGTCGGTAAAGTGGCTGGCCCACAGCTCGTCCGAGGCCGGGTTGTCCGAGACACGGTAGAAGTTGGTGAGAAAGGTGCGGATCTCCGGGTCCGGCAGGAGGTCCTGGACGGGGTAGAGGGGGACGTAGCCGGCGTGCACCGCGGACGCCATGTTTCTGAAGAGGGGAGAGTTGGGGATTGGGAAGAAGAGGGGGGAAGAGAGGACAAATCTGGGGGGAAGAAGAAGAAGAAAGGTTGTCGCTTAGGTGTGTGAAATTTTGAGCAGGGCACGGTTGATGAGAGAGCGGCGGAAGAGCCTGAAGCGGCGCATGAATGTCATCGGCGAAGCGGCGGGGGGAGGCTCCCATATCCGACGCGGTATCCACCCCCACATCCGACCTCCCCGATCATCCGATCCGACGGACGGGTGGGGGAGTTGAGACGGGGACTCGATGCCGGTTAGCTTGGATAAGACAATTTGATTGAATTGAATTGAAATTTATGTTTTGGTATGTTTTCGTGACTCTGCACGCTAGACCTACAAGACGCAAATGAGAAACGCCAAAAAAAAAAATTCCGGCCACGGTGGCCATGACAGAAAAAGTAGCAACCTCTCCCGCGCCGTCCAGCCAGCTCCCTATCCATGAAAAATGAAGAAAAACAAACATGGAACAAAAGCAAAAAGAAGAAAGAAGGAAAAAGAAAGCTCTCGCTCCCGCCTCAAGAGAGTCCTGGTTGAGGACCCTTTCCAAAATCCGCACGCGAAACTCGTAGAATATTCCCAGCGGCGTTCAGTGGTTCGTATGATTGATCTCGACCTGGGTCGTCTTGTCCCAAAACCTTGGCCTCTCCAAGGTGCATCATCGTACCGAATTCGGCAAGTTGCGGCTACTTCCTCACACCACGTGCGCTCACTTCACCCTTCTCACCAATCTTCAGAAGCCGGCGACAGTCGGGGCAGTACCACTTCGTAGTTCGCGCGGGGACCTCGTCCAGACCAACGCAGCCCAGGTGAAACCACTCGTATTTGCAATTCTGACAAATCAAGTGTTAGTGATGCGACGGCGGCGGTGGCGGCGGCGGCGACGGCGAAGAAAGGCTGGAGCAAGTCGACGTCGCGGCACGTACCTCCGAGTTCTCGCAGAGAATCATGGTCCCGAAACTGACCCCGTTACAACCACAGTAGCGCGGCTCGTTGGGGTCGATCGGGTTACCCTCGTCGTCCACCTCCTCCATCTCAACCTCCGTCTCGGAACCCTGGCCCTTGTCCCTCTTGAAGGAGCGGGCCTTCTTCTTAGGCGCGGCTTTCCGCTTGCCGACGGCGCTGTTACCGCCGCTGCTAGTGGTGCTTACTATGCCGGGAGCAGGACGTTTCGCGCGCCGCGCCGGCGGTCTGGCCTCCGGCGCGGGCGTGTTTCTAGCGGTGCTTGCCCGGCGCGGGCGGTCCGAGGCCAGGGAAGACGGCGGCTCTTGACTCATGGTCTTACCCCGCGATCCAGGACGCCGGGCCGGCTCTGCGCTTGGTGTGACGCCACGCGATACGGATCGCCGCGAGCCGAGTTCAGGCTGCGGCTGCGGTTGGGCCTGGAAGGCTGCGAGTTGCGTCTTTTTGGCTTCTCGTGACGGGATGTCTCGTACCGGTGGATAAACTGGTGTAACGCTATGCCTCTGCTCCGTTTTGGGGAGCGGCACGGGTGTTTGCGCTGGAGGTTTGACGGGCACCACCGAGGTTGTGACTGTAGGAGTGGCATGGTCCGTGGCTGATGCCGCCGAGGCTGATCGTGTGTAAATCGGGATGGGCACCGGTGTCTGCGTAGCCGGCGGTGGCAGACTGCTGGAGGCTGTGGCGACGCTCGACGGTGTTGACGTCTCGTTGTTAAAGCTCGGATGCCTTGGCGGCAACACAGGTGTTTCTATCTTTGTGCGCTTTGTGTTGCGCGGGGTCTCCGTAGGCGCAGGAGCTTCCTTGTCCTCCTCCGGATCGCCATCGCGCTTACGCTTTGGCTGGTTCCGTGAGCCGGATCGTGATTTACTCGTTTGGTTCTTCTCACTACTGGACTTATCAGTGTGTAGGAACAGTTGAGCAGCCTCGCGCATCTTTCGCTCGGATTCTTCCGCTTCTTCGGCCGCCTGCTTTGCCAAGGCCTCGCGCTTTAGCTTCTTGGCCTCGTTCAGTTTCATACCCTTATTACTGGTGGGAACCTCGGGGGCATCGAGCAACTCGGCGCTGATGGCTCCAGCGGGCAACTGCTGGGAACCAGATTCATCATCCGTGACGAGAGCTGGGACTTGGGCGTCGAATATACGTCCTTCGTCTTCGGCTTTCTTCTTCGCTTCTCGGTATGCTTCCGGTCCACGGCCGAGTGCTTTAAGCTCCCTCGCGATCATGGTCTCACTGGGAGCCCATGCAGCGTTCTTCTTCATGCGCTTCCTAAGAACAGCCAACTCGTACTGGGTAAGCTGTAGCCAAGGCGCATCCTTGCTCCCGACGGCGGCATTTTGCGGGGGGGGATGGAGTAGGGCGGCAGCATTCGCAGCCGCCGCGGCAGTCAGTGCAGGAGAGGAAAACGAGAGCGATCGTGCAGACCGGCTTATCGTCTTGGGCACCCCTCTGCTGGTGATGAGTTTGATCTTGGGCGGGCCAGGCGTTCTACGACTGGTGGCGGTGTCAGAGTCCTCGTCGGTGCTAATGTCGCTGTCGTCAGAAAATGTGTCGTATTCGATATCGTATGGCGCGAGGACCTCTCCGGGAACCGTGATCCGGGGTACTCTGCGTCGACTGATCTTCTTGCCGTCGTCCCCTGTCGGACGAACAGCGAGCTTTGCGCGGGTCATCTGCGGCGACTTGGCCTCTGTCGGGCTGCTATTTTGATCTTTGGTCGGATAACTGTCCATCATGGTTTGCAGCTTTTCGAGTAGAACTTTTGCCTTGAAGTAATGGCGATGAACGCTCTCGGACATGCGAACTGCTTCGGTATGGGCAAAGGTGCGCGAGTCGACAGCATACTTAAGGTGCCTCGAAATGTCGGCACGAAGTTGGAGGGATGCTGGTCGCTTGGGCGACGGTATCGAGGGCAAACGAGCCCATGTTTTTGTCAGGTCATCGACATTGAGCGAGGCTTCGTGATACGTTTCATCAAGTTTGCCGATTAGGGTCAGGGATCGGACGATATCTGCTGGCAGATACTCGGTAAAATCGATGAAGTCGGTGACGGTGTTTTGGGCGTCTGGATCGGCGCGTGCCTCGAGTGAGCTACGTAGTGATGCGACAGGCCCGTCGCCGATGGCAGAGGTGTCTTTTGGTGAAACGACCTCGACCTTGGCGACTGCGGCATCTTGTGTGTCGGTCATGGCCGCTCTGCGCGGCTACCAAGCACACGGTAGCGTCGCAAAGTAACGATGCGCTTTGCAAGCCAGCGGATTTGATGCCATCTGCATGTGTAGGATGGCTGGCCGCTGGATCTACTGCTGCGTTCTCGATAACTTTGTCTCGCGAGCGAGCGAGTTGGACGTGCTTGTCGCGTTGTGCCGAGTGGGGCCATACTTTGCCGCCTGTATTGGCCTGCTCGCCCTGGATTGTGCCCTGGAACTACAGTGGAAGGCTCGGCGTCGGCTTAGGTAATCACTTACTGGCAGATTTTTGACATTTTGACATGGAAAACGCACTTCCGCAAGGACGACAACATCTGGTCTGATCTTTTTTAATCCTCTCTCTCGTTTTAGCCACCAACACACGGCTCGCTCGCCGCTCTCAAGCAGCCTAGGCCTCCACAGTGTCTGCCGGCCCATTCCCAGCGCCTTGGTCGCTGCATCCGACGCCGTAATGCCGCCCTTGGCCACGGTATACCGGGGACGCGCCTACCTGCAGTGAGCCGAGTGCATCCTCGCCCCGGATGAGCGTCCGTGACGTCATCACCATAACTTCCTTGCCGGCGGCCACCGTCACCAATGCCTCACGCGCGGCGGTGGCGACGAGAGCGTCTATGGCAGAGGCGTCGGGTCTGATGAGCTGTGGAACGGCGGGCTGCTGACAAACGCGGCAGGCTCATTTCGTCTGATGGTTGCTGTCGTTGTTTATTATGCAGTATCCAACCCTGCTGTTGCTGCTGCGCGCTATCAGAGACGGAAATGCCACCCAGCCCTTCCCAGAGCGCACGACGCCGGCGTCGGCATCCCCCTCCCAGCCATGCGCCGCGCGCCGCCGACGTAGAGAGTGTGTGCGGCTGCGGCAATGGGTGCGTAGCAGCCGAAGCGTCGAGCCTCATCGATAACGATGCCCAGGTCCTCGACAATAGATGGCCAGCGCGGAGTGCGGCGTCCAGTGGGCGTCGACTGGCCAGTCCGATTCGCCAGCACCCAGCTCCTCTCCTCCAACCAGAACAACAACAACAAGGGATCAATCAATTAAAATAACAAAGAAGAAAAGAAACGAGCGAGTGAGCTTTTCTTGTGAACTCAATTGCTCTTGTTCGTACAACCCTTGAGCAGCGCTAGCTTTATAAACACCAAGTCCCGTCAGCGCACAGTATCCGCCTCAGCTGCAGCACTGTCGCGTACAGCAAAATACTGGAACCACCAATTGCTGGTGATTACGATACCTCAACAGCAGCCGTCGTCGCCGTCTCCGGCTCGAGATAGGCTTCACCATAGGCAGACTAGACCATCTAGCTAGTTATGTATGTAAGTTAAGTAACAGACTAGTATCTTGGGGTTGCCACTTTGTTTCCACAGCGGGCAATCCATGGTGTCGTTCAGCGAGCGAGTTGTCACTGCTTGTCATGCAAGTTCAGCCAAGGCGGCGGAGATCATTCCGATGTTTAACATCGAGGCTGCCAGAGGCTGGGGCTGTGACAGGGGGATCCCTTCCATAATACCTGCCTGGTCATAAATAATACAAGAACATGTTACCAATAGTAAGCCCTTCTTCTTCTTCCTCCTTCCCCACACTGGCAACCCGCACAATGCTCATGCGACCTGGGTTGGCCTGGGGCTTCTTTTGTTCTTCTTTTCTTTTTTCTTTTCTCCTCTCTTTTTTGTCTCCTTTTCGTTGTCTTTTTCCGTTTGTTCTTCGCCATAACTAATATTATACCCAACTAACAACGGAACTAACAACGGAACTAACACGGAACTAACAAACAGGTAGTCAGTCGCAGGCAACTCTCCTCATGACCTTCCCCAATCCAACAACCCATACTCACCTCACGCTGTCAATCCCTTCGGTTCTGCCGACTCCACAGCCGTTGGCAACGTCGCGATGAAGCGGGCGAGGTCGCCGGAGACAAGCCCGCCGGCTGGTGATGCTGTAGGCAGCGGCGACAGCGGCGGTCACCAGCCCAAGATTTCTCGCAAGATCCGTGCCTGTGAGTTGTCTGTGTTTTCTTTTCTTTTCTTTCTTTCTTCCCCCCCCCCTCTCTTTCCCCCCCGCCTCCCCCCCTCGTTGTCATGCTGCGTCTTGAGCAGACGGGACGTTTGTCAGTGGTGGATGACGATACCCAAAGGGAAGCAACTTGCTGATAAATCATGCGCGTGCGCAACGTCCTTGATCAGGCCAGGCTTGTCAGCATCGCAAGGTCAAGTGCGACCTCGAAGACGGCCGTCAGCGCTGCAGCCGCTGCACGCGCCTCGACCTCAAGTGCGTCGTCAACAAGAGCCTGCAAACGCTGTTGGACGGCGAGAATGAGTGGAAGACGCAGATGGAGGCCAAGGTCGAGGCCCTGCAAACGGCATTGGCTGAGGTGCAGCGCGCCCTCGAGGTCAATCAGCAGCAGCAGCAGCAGCAGCAGCAGAACCATCATCAGCATCTTCACAACGGCACCATGCTTGCAGCCGAAAGTCGTCACGCCTCCGTATCACAACCCCGGCCGCAGCCGCACCAGCAACATCAACATGGACCATCACCAGTCATTTCCCAGCACGCCTCTACGCACTCCAGCCTCTCGCCCTCGCTTCACCGGACCGCCACGGCCATGACCCGAGAAAACTCCATCGACCCTGACGAGGCAGCCGATGGCGGCGACCCCCAGGCCATCGTCAACACACCAATGGCCAGCCTGTTCGAGGCAACCAAACTGCGAAACATCCGCAGCGACCCCTGGGCACACCACCATCGTCGACAGCGGCAGCAGCAGCAGGAGCAGGAGCAGGAGCACCAACAGCACCAGCAGCTACAGAAACAGCACCAGCACGGCCCTCACCACCGTTCTAGCCGCGATTGGCACCCCTCCGCATTCTCAGCCTCATCACCCGTCGAGACCGACTTCATCGCCCAGGGCCGCGTCGCCCTCTGCGACGCCGAGAGCCTCTTTGACACCTTCCGCGGTACCCTCAACGCCTATCTCTGGGGCGGCATCGCCCTCATCCACGACACCCTCGACGCTGCCCGCGCTTCCTCCTCCATCCTCACCGCCGCCATCCTTGCCGTCACCTCGCTGCACACCCAGGACGAGGGCCGCGCCTTTGACATCTGCTACCCCGTCTTCCTCGAGCTTGTCAGCCAGGCCGTCTTTGAACGCTACCACACCCTCGACGACGTCCGCGGCCTCTGCATCGGCGCCTTCTGGCTCTCCGACCTCAGCTGGAAGCTCTCCGGCCTCGCCGTCCGCATCGCCACCGAGCTCAACTTGCACCAGTTCTGCGCAAAATCGCTGCGCGACAACGCCAACTACGGCAGCGAGGCCCGCCTGTGGTATTTCCTCTACGTGTGCGACCACCACTTCAGCATCGCCTACGGCCGCCCACCGGTCATCAGCGAGACGCCTACCATTACGTGTCATGAGCACTTTCTGCAGCGCCCGGACGCGACGCAGGCCGACTATCGACTGCACAGTCAGGTTGGCATCTTCATCATTCTCAGCAGGGTCTTTCACGCTTTTGGTCCCGATCGGTCACGCATGATTGGCCATGACGAGTTTGAGGCTCTGCGACGCTTCGATGCCGATATGGGATTCTGGCGTGACCGCTGGAAAGACAAGCTACGTAAGTTGTTGCTCAAACTACACGCCAATACACACACGCACGCACACGCACGCACGCACACACCAACTAACAAAAGCACAATAGAACCGAATAAATACGTGTCGCAATATCCGGCCAAGGGAGTATATCTGCACTATCACTTCGCCCGGCTCCTGCTATTCTCCATCTGCCTGCGCGGCCTCCGGCCATCCGGCATGTACGCCATGTCGCCCGAGCGGCGGCAGTTCGTCAACAAGGCAATCAGCAGCGCCACGTCCGCGCTCGACCTGATTCTCAACGACCTGGACATGCGCGCCTCCATCATCGGCGTGCCGCTCTACCTCCTTACCACCATGGCGTACGCGTGTCTGTTTCTGATGAAGTGCCAGGCGCAGTGGCAGTCGGCCAACCTGAGCATCAGCTACGAAGAGGTGGTGCCACTGATCGAGGGCGCCATCGCCGTCCTCGAAGCAACCCGGCCTTGCGTCCGCCATGTCGCGCATTATCTCGGCACCGGCCTCGGCACCATGCTCGACAAGTTCAAGGAGCGCCATCGCCTCGAGCACCGCAAGATGGAGAACGGGGAGCAGGCGGCGGTGGCGGCAGCCACTACGGCGCAGCAGGTCTGGCTGCAGCAAGGCGAGATGTGGCCGGAGTGGAACGTGTGGATGTTTGGCAACGCCGCTGGCACCGGCACCGGCGCCGGCGGCGGTGGTGGCGAGTTGGCGCAGCAGACATCGCTGATGAACCAGGAGAATTTTGGGCTCACCTTTTTGGACGCCCTCAACTCGCAAATGCCGGGTTGAATGCCCGACGGCAGTGCCCGACCGTCGTTTTGCTCAGCCCAGTCTTTTGACGCAGAAAGCAGACGTTCAACTACAGAATCAAGCCGATGGCACGACAGCACCCAGCCAGGTCACGCCAGTTTATTCAGACCTTTCCCGAGACGACCACCCCGGTATCGTATACCCCACGGGGTAATCGAGAGCGGGAAGAAGTCCACATGATGGAAATTTTCCATCTGATCTCCGGCAGGGGGGAAGAGGAGCTGTTAACATGGGCCCTCCACCATGGAGAAGTCACGCCATCAACTAGATGTGAAAGGGTGGCTCTTTCTCCATGGATGTGCCATGAGGAACAGAGGACCTAACCGTTTGGTCATCCAGTTGCAAAGTACAACTGGCTGGCCATTCTGTTCCAACACTGCCATGTATATATTTTTGCTAGCTAAGCATGATGCCTATTTTTATAGCTAGACTTGGAAGTATATAACAAGAGCGAGAGTTTACCCAATTCTTATTCGTATTCTCTCTAGTTACCCGTTGTGGGTCGGTGGATAACTGGATGATGGCTGGCCGTTTGCCCGTTTGCCAATGCAACTTTTTTCAACTTCAACTTCAACATCTACACTAACAAACTAGGCTTCTATCCTATCCATACTCCTCGGACCATGACCGCCATGGCAACGCAATCGCTCTCGGCTGCCTATAGTATCAACATGTTTTCTTTGCGTCAATTGATCTGAGACAAGGGACCCTACCAGGCCGCAGAGGTTGCTGCTCTTCCCCGCACACGCAAGCAGCCTGCAGATCCGCGCAATGCAAAGCAAAGCAAAGCAAAAGCAAGGGGGGACGTGACTTATTACTCCTTCACCGCCCGCCGCACAGGACATATTTTCACTTGACCTTGTCGGAACCCCATCTATTTCAAGGAACGGCTCTGCTGCTCGCATCTCGCATCTCGCCCTCCTCGATGCCCGGATGAGCTCGCTGTCCTGTTTTGCCATGGATTCTGTCAAGGACCCTGCCGTCGACACGGCGCACCTCGCCGACGCCTCCGAGGCCGACATATTGGAAGAGCAGCTACGGGACTTTGTGCCCGGCTCTCCGGAAGAGCGGAGACTCGTTCGCAAGATTGACCTCTACTTGATGCCGATTCTCTGGGTCAAGTATGTGTTCAACTACATTGACAGAACAAACATTGTCTGTTTGCCCATCCCAGCCAGCCAGCCAGCCACAGCACCCGTTCCTTCGCTAACTCCCTGCGACCACAGGGCAACGCCAAGATTGCCGGCATGCAGCGGGACCTGCGCCTGACCGACGACGGCTTCGCCTGGGTGCTGTCCATCTTCTTCTTCGGCTACCTGCTGTGCGAGGTGCCCTCCAACATGGCCCTCAGCCGCAGCCGGCCCTCGATCTTCCTTCCCACCCTGATGCTCGTCTGGGGCGCCATCAGCGCCTGCATGGCCGCCGCGCACTCGTACGCGGCGCTGCTCGCCCTCCGCTTCGCCCTCGGCTGCGTCGAGTCGGGCTTCTTCCCGGGCGTCCTCTACGTCCTGAGCTGCTGGTATACACGCGTCGAGCTCGGCAAGCGCTTTGCCGTCTTCTACACCGCTGCCGTGCTTTCCGGCGCGCTCGGCGGCATCCTCGCCGGCGCCATCACCGAGAACTTGCACGACGCCCGCGGCATCGCCGGCTGGCGCTGGCTGTTCATCGTCGAGGGCGCCGCCACCGTCGCCATCGCCCTCGTCTCGTACTTTGTGCTGCTTGACTACCCGGCCACCTCGGCAAGGCTGACGCCCGAGGAGCGCAGGCTCGCGGCCTTGCGCATCCTCCACGACGGCGTCGCCGACGGCACCCGCGCCAGGCGGCCCCGGCTGTCCCACAGGCGGGCCTTGCGGGCCGCCGTGTCGGACCCCCGCACGTACATGTTCATCGTGCTCTACATGCTCGGCGTCGGCGCCGGCACCATCTCCTACTTCATCCCGACCATTACCCTCTCGCTCGGCTACGATGCCGTCAAGGCGCAGTACATGACCGTGCCCATCTACGCCGTCGCCGCCTTCTGCCTCACCGTCCTCGCCTGGTCCTCGGACCGGCGCGTCGAGCGCCGCTGGCACGTCGCCGGCGCCCTGGCCGTCGGCTTCATCGGCTGCGTCGTTTGCGTCGCGGTGCAGGGTGCCGTGGTGCGCTACGTCATGATCTGCCTCGTCGCGGCGGGCATCTGGTCCGCGCTGCCGCTCATCATGTCGTGGGCGAGCGGCGCGGTGCGCCAGCCGCCGGAGAAGCGCGCCATCGCGCTGGCGCTGGTCAACGCGTTTGGCAACTTGTCGAGCGTCTACGGCAGCCGCATCTGGCCCAGGACGGATGCCCCGGGCTACCGCGTCGGGTTCGGCGTGACGGCGGGCTTCTTGGGCGCGGGGATGGTGCTGGCGGCGCTGGTGCCTCTTCTGTGCCGCCTGCTTCGGGCGTGGATTCCTAAGGACGATTTCACCTCGGAAGAAAGGGCGACTGAATGACCGTCTTGCAAATTCGCTGTATTCGCCAGAGCCGGACTCTGTCCCCGTTGGGGACGCAATCCTGAAAGATGATATGCTCGGGCTGATGTACCCCCGTGCTTGCTGAAAGATGCTACCGCTTCTGGACGCATGAAAGCGATCGCGACGCCACGGCTTAGGCTGCGCAACTTCAGAGGCGTCCGTGAGCGTGAGGAGAGTTGTGAATTTGTCATCGGATCAGTTAAGGGTTGGCTGGCCACTGGCCTAGTCTGAATACCCATTTTGTCAGCTGAACAGAGTGAAACACCTGTATTCTACTTTTGGAAAGTTCAACACGACATGCGTTTGCTAGCGCTGTGTTAGTCTTCAGCTCTTGGCTCTACCAATGAGATTGTTCAAGACAAGAAGTGTGCAGTGTGAATGGCAGAGACAGCAAGGTCTCTGAATTTATGATTCTATGAAGAGTGCTAAGATGAATCAGATCTATAGCTGGCCTTGCCAGAGGTGAATGTTGGCTCCGAGATGCTTAATGAGGCGTGATGCAAAGGATGCTGCGGTGTGGCGGTGCAAGGAAGAGATGAAAATAAGATATGGAGAAGGAGAACAAACCAACGCTCCTCAAAAAACAACCGGGAACGTAAATGACAACAAAAAAAGGACAAAAAGCGAGGGGATCAAATGTCCCAATCAGGCTCGTGGTCACGCCGTGTACGCAAACCAGTCACCATCTCGTAACCGGCCACGGCATAGGCCGAGTCGGGCCCGATCAAAATGAGCGAGCCGTAGACGATGAGTTGATGGCAGTATCTAGTCTCAGTGTTGGTGAGAAGGATGAAGAGAAGAAAAGGCAAAATGACATGTTCTTCACGGTTGAGGGCATCAAAGACTTACAAGTACCCGCGGAGGATGACATTGCCGTAAATCTCGACATCGGCCGCGCGAATGGTGCCTCGGAGTTTCAGCCTGGACGACCCTTGAACCTTGCCACTGCCCATCTCCCATGTTAGACGAAGCCGACGACAAACTTTTTCCCCCCGAACCTTGCTCGACTTCTCTCTCTCTCTCTCTCTCACCTCGTCGTCAAGCTGCCGTTGACCAAAATGTCCCCAAACGCTCTTATCCGTCCTCTGTTACGTTTTGCGTTAGCCCACAGCTCAGCCTTGTACATATCCGGGGCTCGCATACTCGGCCGTCATGTGGCCGTCAATGGCGACGTCGCCGTACGCGTCGATGCCGTCGCTGACGATGAAGTCGCCGGCGAAGCGGACGGAGCGCGCGCGCACGCTGCCGGCCACGTCCAGCGGGCCGGCCAGCTCGAGCCGCGGGCACGCGTCGTCGTGGACGCCGGGCGAGCGCGCAAAGTTGAGCCCGTAGACGGCGCCGGAGCGGGAGCTGCCGGCGTGGTGGAAGACGGCGGGTGGCGGCGGCGGTGGCCGGGCTGGTTGCAGTAGTCGTAGGGGATGTGGGCGGCTGTCGAGGGCGAGCGGCGGGATGCGCGAGGAGAATTCGTGGAATTGCGGCGCTTCGGGGCTCGGGAGGGAGGTCGGCGACGGGTAGGCCTTGGCCGGGTTGGGCGGCGGCGGCGGCGGCGGCGGCGGCGAGGAGGGCTTGTGCTCGGGAGAGTCCATGGGGGACGACGACATCTACAGGCTGGGAATCCCTGTTACATCACAAGATCGAAGAAGAGAGGAAAAAGACCGATGCGGGGGTCGAACCCGCAACCTTGAGAAGCGGTGAACTCTTGTATTTTAAGAGTGCTGGATTCTCGGGGGATGTGAGAAGGTGTCGGGTCAGAGAAGACGACAGACAATCTTGTGATGCTGCATTCCCACTTTAAAAGCGCGTCGTGCTTCCTATTACAAAACTACAATTTTGTCCGGCCCGGGGCTTCAGCCAAGGCTAACTGTAACCATCATCCGGGGGCGGCGGTCCGCAATACCGAACCGGGTGCTGGCTTTCGTGGCATTGGTCGAGCCCATGACGGGGACCCCCCCATGTAACCTGCCTGGGATGGCTTCAGCCCAGCTGCAGATCTCGTTTACCCGTCATCGTCTAGCCCTGTCAGAAAGGAGCAAGGGAAAATATGTTTGAAATGAGAACCCCCTCCCGAGACTGACTTGGTCGGGTTAAGAAGTAAGCGGGGATTTTGCATGTACATAATCCCGGCTATTTTTATTTTATTTTTTATTTTTATTTTTTTCAAAAGAGAGAAAAAGCAAAGAGATATTGCCTGGGCTAGACAGAGCTGGTCGTCTGACTCCTTCATACTAGCCATGCAAAGATGACTAGCCAAAGAGGCCATGCTGTAGCAACCCAGCTCTGAGCAGGGCTGAACGACAAGGCTCCATTATGAGTATTAATAAAGTTGGCATTTGCTCGTTCGGGGCGTTTTCATGCAGCCAAGGCGGGCTGAGAATAACCAGGCGTAGGGCTGACGGGAGGGGGGCCAGGCGGTAGATGGACGCGGGAGATGGATGTGCCTCACAAAGGGAACGGTGGAACAAGAAGCTCGGATTGCCGAATCGAGCATCTACTGTTGTGCAGAAACACACGATAGAGAAAGCCGGTATAAGAGCGTCGCGCAATATATAGTATCCTCAACAAAACCCAATGAAAACAATGAAGAACACGACTCCCCGTACAGATACACTCATCCCATTACTCCGCCGCAAAGGCAAAAGACCTCGCGGGTATAATCCTTGCTCGTTCTGTTCTGCATCAGCCCAAGAAAACATACTGGTAGGACCTTTCCGTCATGGTAAGATGTCGTCGCCCCAAGCAAGCCGCGTGCCACAGACCAAAGCGTGACCATCCATCATTCACTCTCTCTGCTCAACCCACGGCGCATCATAAAACCATTTCCCGCTTCACTCCATCTCAACCAGCGCCACAGCCACGGCCGCCAGCGCCGCCGCCAGCGCCCACACGGCCGCA
The DNA here is from genome assembly GCA_025583755.1 of Cordyceps tenuipes. Taxonomy (NCBI): domain Eukaryota; kingdom Fungi; phylum Ascomycota; class Sordariomycetes; order Hypocreales; family Cordycipitaceae; genus Cordyceps; species Cordyceps tenuipes. Next base: position 76,783 of record JANZYN010000111.1, read on the forward strand.
TACGCCGCCGCGCCGACCGCCGACACGCCGCCCACCCCCCTTGCCACCGCCAACGCCGTGCCCACCGCCGTCGCCGCCGTCATCAGCGCCGCGCGCTTCACCAGCACGCGTCCGCGCCGCCCATGCCCCCCCACATTCCACCAGAGCGTCTCCCGCAGCGTCGCCCTCGCCGGGTCAAACCTTGGTTGCTGCCGCCTCCGCCGGTGCTGCTTCTCGTCCATCGGCGCGAAGAGCACGCCGGCCGCCGCGAGCCCAAACGGCACCGCCGTCGGCAGCAGCCGCGCAAACGACGCCGCGTACGCCGGCGCCACCGTCGCCACGCCCGCAAAATGCAGCACCAGCACCCGCGGCAGCGCGAACCGCAGCGCCAGCGACACCACCGCCGCGTACACGCACGTCGTCAGCGCGCCGACCAGCAGCCGCAGCGGGTTGGGGCTGGGGCTGCTGCAGCGCTTGCCACGGACGAGGGCAACGGCCGTGGCCGGCGCCAGCGCGTCCAGCAACGCCGCGGCCGCGGCGGGCGCCGCGCGCGCGTGGTAAAACGTGGCCAGCAGCCAGGGCGTCGGCGCGTGCGCCGCAAAGGCGAGCAGCCCGGTCTCGACGCCGTCCAGGTCCGCGGCCCAGGCGAGGCTGACCTCGGCGGCGCGCCAGCCGAGCAGCAGCGCGACCGATGCCAGGCTGCTGCTCCCGGAGGCGCGGAGGGAACCGAGCTCGTCGCCGGTGGCCGCGGCGAGCGCGCGGTGGCCGCCGAGGAGCAGCGCGAGCGTCACCGCTTCGACGGCGAGGAGCTTGGCGGCGGGGGGTAGGTTGGCCAGCGGCGCGCGCGGTTGTGGCTTCTCCGCGGTTGACGCGCGGGGCGTGGTGGTGGCCTTGATGCTCTGCCGACGCGGCTTCGCGTCCTTGGCCTTGGGGGATTTGGGACCGGCGGCGGCGGCGGCGTCGCCGGCGATGTCCTTGGCCTTGGTCTTCTTGGGGGCGGCACCGCTCTTGGCGGGGGTGCTGCTGCTGCTGCTGCTGGTCTTGCTTTTCGAGGCTTGTTTCTTGACTGGGGTCGGCGCGGCGGCGGCGGCGGCGGCAGGGTCGTCGGGCGAGCCGGCTTCGCTCTTGACGGATTTTCGAGCCATTGTTGGAGATGCGCGAAATGACTAGTTCGGATCAAGCAAAAAAAAAAAAAGTCAATGGCGGGGAGGTTGCGGTTTGATGGGATCGCGTCGTTGGCTTCGCCTTTGTTTTTTTTTTTCTTGGTTTAGTTGTTCTATGACGAGGAGGTCTTTTTACTTTTGGTTAGCGTGGCGCGTCTCGTCTCATCTGCCGAAAACGAAAGCGGGAACAGTGGGTACAGATGCATTTATTTACAATCTATCAGCATCAGGTCTCAGTCGATTTCGAGTGACATCACCAATAGACTAATAGGGATGTGATCTGTGCCTTGCAGGTGTTTATACAGTGACTAGCTGTTAAACGGTTCGCCCGAAAATAACTCCCGTGTCTCGGGTTATCTGGATTTTTAATGGCAGAGCCGCAACAACGGGGATGTCACCAACCCTGCAGAAGCAGACAGCCTGTCTCTCCTACTCAGTATAGCGTAACGCTCTGCACCCTCTTCTAGTCCAAGATCAACCTTTTTCTATCATCAGTAACTTGTTCGAGATGATATATTTCCCCATCTGTGAACCCTTGATGACTCCTCCCACCATAAACTAATACCCACGTGGCCGACCCATCTCGTTCCCCAGCTTGATATTCCGAGTGAGAGTGCTGCCAAGATTGCCTATGACAGCAAACTACCAAACACATCTAGAGCCGTCTTGGAAACCCCGATTGTCTATTGTCTTCTTCCATCTTCTTTGCATCCTCAGGCTTACAACATGTCAACCGTTAGGGTTTCACTTAGTCTCATTCTCGCTTCACAAGCGAGGAACCAACCCTCTGTTGGCCAACAGGAGTCACGGGCTCTTGCAAAGAAGATACGTGCCAGTCTTAATGAACAGCCATCTCCCCCCCTCAATCATCCCTTTCCTAAGCTACATCAACATGGAAAAAAAATTTCTCTCAATTTTTCCCGAGTCCAGCACACGCTGTGTCGCGACAACCAACAAGCCCTCTCTCTGACGGGTTAGCCGCCAATATCCACCACCGGGTTTCCCAGAGCCACGGCTGCGGCGCAACGAAGAATACAAAATACTTCATGTCTTCGACGTCATTCCAAGGCAAAACCTAATTCTCCACACGTACCTGACCAGAACTCTTGTTGAGTCCCCAGCCACGAGGACATTTCCCCAACCCACCATCGTATCCAACCCACCATCGTATCCAACCCACCATCCTGCCCTGCCTTGGTCCATCGGCAGCCCAAAAGTTCCCCGAATGCCCTGGTTGGCCTGGCAGATCAATTCAAACGTCATCTCGAAACACTTTCCATCCATGGCTAGCAATCCATCGAGCAGCCATTCTGCGTGGCAAAGGACAGATCGATGACTTGCTTGGCTGCTCCTCTTTCATCACTCCCGTCTCCGTTTGCACCTCAGCCATCACCAACCCGCAGCAATCTTCCGTCACTCCTACGCCATTCTTTACATTTTACATCGTCACATCGCAAAAACGCCATCAGCCAATGCACTCCGGTCTTCATCCCAAAACATCTTCGCTTCGTTTGGTATTTATTTCGGTGTCGGCTCGACGCCTCCAGACCTTCACTTTAACCTCGTGGAGGAGCAATCGCGTCTCAGTCCCAGCCCACCATAACTGCTCAGACGGGCCCTCCACTCTTCGGTGCTAAACGTCGGGGCGGAGCTGAACCACCTCTTACAGGTTTGTGTGTGTTTATCGTTATACAAAAGAGACACTCGCGCCGTTCCTCCCAATCATTATAATCCAATCCCAGGTCCCAGTACCCGACTTCCGTCATGCTCCGCGCATTTCCATCCAAAATCAAGACAAAACAACGACAGAGGCTTCCAACTTGGACGCCTACTCCTCCATACGACCAAACACGCCGTCGTCATCCTCGTCACTGCGAGCCCGAGCCCGAGACTCGAGATCGTCTTCGTCTGCCGCCGACTCGCCGCTGTCCTCCATCTTGACGTCATCGCTCTCGCGTCGTAATTCACCCCGGGTGAAGCTTTCCGGCTGTCTTGCCGGGAAACTGTTCAGGAAACCAGCCGTCGAAAAGGATCGCGCCTGATCACGGTACTGCTCGGGGACTGGAGGCACCGGTGGGGCTTCGACAGCCACGCCCACAACCTCACGTCCACCATTGCTACCAAAACTGCAACTCAGGAGCTCAACAGCAGCAGCCAGGTCGCGGTCCTCGTTGCCCGTGCCCGCAGGACCTAGCGACGGTCGACGGCCGCCGTTCCATTGCGCATACGGAACGCTGCTGGAAAGGTGTTCGGGGTGGAGCGGGGGCGATCGGAGACTTCGAGCAATCCCGCTACCACCACTGAGACGCTTTTCACGATATGCCAAGCCATTGAAGCCGAGATGTTCACCAAACGGAGGTGGAGTCGTCTCGGCAGAGCTCTGTCGCTCGTGGTGCTCCGAATAGCCCGAAGCAGTCGGTGAGGCGGATTCGGTCTCGCTGGTGAAATCCCTGGCGGAGTCAGGCGGCGTGACAACCTCGGGTTCCTGGTTGGTACCGGTCATGGCCACCAGAACCGAGGCAGCCTCGAGAAGCTGGACTTGCTGGTGCTTGGAAATGAGCAGCTTCGAGGTCAACGACCACTCCGGAGTGTGTTCCCATCTACAAGGCGATACGTTAGTACAAAGCTTACGCGCCAATTTTGTGGCGTGGGAGAGACTAACAAGTGCTTCGTCAAGCAACTGCTATGCTTGTAGCTCTTTCCACACGTCTCACACCGCACCTCCACGCGGTTGCTCTTCTTGCTGTCCTTTGTCAAGGACTGCCCATCACTGGCGCGACGAGCACGGTTACCGTCTACGGACCCTTCGACTTCCTCTCCCGACATAGAATCGTCATCGATGGCGCTGTCTTGGTGCATCTTGGAGCCGGCAATGGAACGGTGCAGCGGCAGGCTAGCAGGCGGGGAGGGGAGGCTGGCTGCTATGGACATCCTCGCGGCCTTGGACATGGTGTTTCGTCGAGCGAAGCCGTTGGTGATGGGGATGGCGGTGGCAGGGTCGCTGTCGGCAATGGCGGCGGTGAGTGCGGCAACGTTGTGTGTCTGATTGGTGACAGACTTGCGTCGGGTTACTCGGTGGTTCGGGTTAAGAGCCCCAGTCGGGAGGGAATGGGACGAGTTCCTCGCGTGCGTATGGCGTGTCGGCAATGACGAAGGGGCAGCGGAAAGCGAGGGACGCTGGTGCGTCAACGGCCTCGACGATTGCTGCATCTCCTTTGGGTCGAGCCATGTCAGCAAGAGGGGTTACTTGTCCGCGGTATAAACAATCCAGTTGTTGAAAGCGGTGGGAGGGAAAGGTGGCCATTCATACTTTGGAGGAAGCCATTGCCCACGACTTTTGAATTGCTTATGTCGCGAGACTACGGGCAACGGACGAGTTCCAGACGAGGCGGCAAATTGGCTGACGATACGAGGCACCGAGGCAGCAATGCGGAGGGAGTCAGGTCGATGACGCTAGCGAGAGTTCCGGACAATAACGATCGATCGGCTGTTTGAGCAAAGTGTGAGATGGCAGATGCGAGGGTGAGAGAAGAAGAGAGAATGTTGACGAAAGCAACGGGGCAAAAAAAATTTGGGAGAAAAAAAAGGCAATGTGTCGTGAGAAAGGGTAGGCTGAGACGAGAAATAATATTTTGGGGAGGAGCAATGCGGTAGGGCAGCGAAGAGGAGGGGTGTGTGTGAGAGTGTGTGGGATGGGAACGAAGACACGACCGACGGAAGGTACATGGGTGAACATGCAGCCAACAGGCGAGGGAGAGGTACCGCCTGTCCTGGTCTTGTAGAGGGCTAGGCCTTGTCGGTACAAGGCTTGTCCAAGATACGTGGTGTGCGTGTTGCGAGTTGGGCAATGAGCAGGCAAGATGAGTGAGAAGGAGAGTGACAAAGTGGTATAGCGCATGGCGTCTGGCGTGTGCCACTGCCCACCAGCAGGCAAAAAAAGACCACCATAACCAAGGTGGGAAGGGCAGTTAGGGGGGGGGGCGAGCGTATCAATTTGACGGAGAATGGGCGACGGACGGGAAGCAGAGAAAGAGAGAGCGAGAGACGGAGTCTCAAAGGTATCGGTTTGATTTACGGGCTTGATATGGGGACAGAGGCTGTCAAGGGCAAACAATGGGAAGCAGTGCTGGCCAGTACACACGAGGCAACATCGTCGACTCTACCTCTCTCATCTTCGGGCGACAGCAGATACGGACGGCGACAAGCTTGACTGGGATGACTGTTTTATGGTGGCGACAACGGAGCAGCAGTGGCCGTCGCTAAATAACCACTGGAGGGCGCCTGGGCTTTGGCCTCACTGGGGCTGGGGTCCCGGGCAAAGGACCAAGCAAAAAAAAGGGATACATGCTGCAGGCAGTGACTCGCCGCGCGAAGGCAGGTATCTTGGGCCTCCACAAAAACTCCTCGGGCGTTTCTTCTAGCATCGACCGGTTTCCAGCGCAGAGGGAAGGGAAGGGGGGGGGCGGCGCGGCCTTCTGTTGTCACCAAAAGAGGCCACTTTGCCCGTGCCACGGAGGTTTCTTTCGGAGGAGCAAGTTGATTCTGGAGTAAAATAAATTCTGGAGTCGACCCCATTTCCATTGTTGTTACCACACCCTCCACCCTCCCTTCTATACTTGGCTTTTTGCTGTAGTAATTCTACAATGTACCTCGTTCAGATGGATTGATTATTGGTCTTGCTAGCTGTTCTTTTCTGTTACTTCTTTTAGTATTTATAGGTAGTTTTAGTACCTAGTAGTGAGCGGCCGAGCTGGGTGAACGGTCGCTAGGTGGAGCCGCGGAGAAATCCAGCATGTGATTGGGGGCTAGGTATGGTACAAATGTAAACGGCGGGGGTCTCGAACAACTTTGATCACAAGACTTCATTGAAGAGCGAAGCACGAAGAAGCAGGCAACCGACGGACAAGGGGAAAAAAAATAGGTGGGAAGTCATGGTAAAACTCTTGTGGCCTACTAGACTCTACTGAGTGAAGAGACATGTAATGCATGTATGGCTGCAAGCAGGTACGAGGCTTTGTTTTCGGGGAGCGCGGGGGGCGGCGCTGAATAGCTGCCCTGCTGTGCTGAATGAAGTTGTAACGCACACGCCTAAGTTGTGCGTATTACTGGCCGCTACGAAGGGGTGGTGACCAAGCATTAGCGCAAGGCACCTGTGCTCTCTGGTGCCTGAAAGGAATTTGAGAGGTCATCCACCTTGTTAGTAGTTTCCAGGTGAGTGCTCGGTGGTTTCAAGTCGCTGTAGCCTCCCCCCCAGAGACAATTAGACAATTAGCCATCTTGACGTTCAGTATTAACAGCCTTATGTTGTTACATTGTCATACTAAACACAGTACTGGCTTTGGAATACTATTGCAAGGAAATGTGAAAAGAAAGTTTCCAAGAGCTTATAAGCTTTCAAGAGCTCATAAGTAAAAAAAAAAAAAAAAAAAAGATTGAGTTCAATGGCGGGCCATGTCTCAGACCCGAGCCATTGGCAGGTGTGAAGGTCAATGCCCAAAGATCGAAAGGGCTGTATCCTAAGCACGGAGTTTAGAATTGAGAAAAATAATAATAATACTGAGCCGTTGAAAAATTCTCCTCCTTTTTATCCTTTCACGGTTCCCTTGCCGCCGTCACTTTGTAGCAAACACGCGTGCGTGCGGCAAGGGCGTACCGCCCTTGCGGGCCGGTGGACGGATTACACAAGGGAGGACATTGAAAGCCCGTTTAATTCATTCATTGTATAAGGGGGTGTGTGTCGCTTAAACCTGATTTTTGTGCTAATTTGGATAGAACCCCATCTTCGGGGTTTTTGAAAAATAAATTTTACGAATCAATAACCGAGTAAATTGCTTCCGGCATGGTTCACGCCCAATAGGCATGACTGTTGACGCTGCGTGGCACAGCCGACCTCGCCCACGCTGGCGGTCCCATTTCCAGGTGCTTCCAGCACGTTCACCCAGCTGAAGCGCCTATAAACTCACTCGACTGCCTCGCTGTCCATAGGTACTAGGTATGCTAATAAAAACTTGCCTGTCTCATGATGCCTCTCTGGCTTTGTCTACTGTACCACCACCGCAGGGGTCATGTTTACTCGCAAAAGCAGAAAGATATAAATCACAGTTTGTATTTAAGCTTTGGCAGGCTGCTCTAGTGACTGACTAGGATGATATGGTGCAATGCGATATTCAGCAGCCATTGTGACGATTGTACTGGGACAGGCGGTTCTTCATTCGTCATTGAACCACTAAACGACGTATGTATCACCAACAGAACACCTGCCCAGGCATTCACGCAGGCTCGCGCTGCCGTCATGGCCAACTTGAGTAACAGTAGATAAGGGTACAAGAGGAACAAGCCCCAAACCCTAATCAGATAATCAGCACCGCAGCCCAGAAGCCGCAGCCCGCACTGAAGAATTTTGGGGTTGTTGTTCCTGGGTTGGTGACGAACCGGCGGCCGATGCCGGAACGGGCGCTTCGGGTCGGCCGAGTAGAAATGAATCATAAGGGAGCGAACGAGCCATGTGTCTGTTTATTCTTGATTCATCTGCCCAGGGTCGTAAGCGTCACATATTGGCACCACGCATCTACATGCATGTACAATCTCACACAACTTTCGCTTCTCACTCCCAAGTATCTGATCTAGAACAACTCCCCTTCACCAAGTCTCAAGGTACTTGAGCAGATCACGCCAGACTCGCCCCCGCCCCCGCACCGACGATGCATAAAACGACGGGGGTCGTCCTTCAGCCCCGTGCCGCCCAAGCAGCATTGCCATTCCCATTGAAGCCGAGCTTTCCTTTTTTTTTTTCCAATAATTACGACCTTGCCTACGCTGATGACTTTCTGTGATTTCAACTGTAGAATTCCTTTTGTCGAGACCCCTCTATGATGCAGTATGCCATCGACCGGGCGGCCGCAGAAACAGATCGCTGGGAGGGGGGAGGGGGCGCTGTCGTCCAATTTATTGCAGGAACAAAAAAAGTGACAAGTGAGGGATTACCCGCCCGAGGCTTTCGCAGCGGGGGGGGGATAAGCAGTGGCTAATTTTCAGAAAAATTGGAGAAATATAAATTTAAAAAAAAAAAGAGCTCAATGCTCTTTCCGGTTCTTCATTGTTTCTGTAACCGAAGCGGGGGAGGGGAAACTTGCAAAACAAAAAAAAAAAAAAAAGCATGCGAAAAAATAAAAACATCAGGGTATTAATTTTAGCAGCACGTTACAGGGAAGGCGGGGTGGCAGACCAGAGCTACGGCTGGGGTAATATCGTCGACTTATTCCAAGTCGAGCGAGTTGGCGAACCAATTGAATCCCCATGAAACGAACAGTTGCTAATCTTGTCTGTCGTCTGCGCCAATATCAAAATTCACAGAAAAAGGATGAAAAATACCAGATGACCCTGGGTGCCGTTTTCTTGATTATTAGCATGGCAGCAAGCAGCCCTATCGAGCTCCCGCCAGCTCTACTTTAGAACTCTATAATGAAGTGCTAACTGATAGTTAACTACCTACCTTACCTAAGTAGGTAGGTAGAGAGGTCTATTCCCGGTTCCCAGGTACACTTGCACAGCCTGGCGACCAGCTACGTGCCATCGCGCCCGTGTCAGCTTCTTGCTCGCTTCAATCTGTTCAAACCATCTCCTCTTTACTTCCTTTTTGTCCCTACTGCATAGCCATAGCTGACATTTTCTCCCCGCTCTCGCATCCGCTCCTCCCCACGCCGAGGAAACCTCGTGCCTTTATCCCGCAAGCCACATGAACCAATTCTCAGCCGGCTGGCGGCGCCTCCTCCACCTTGTTGTTCCTGTGATCTTTTTTTTTTCTCGCGGGATAACTAGTATTATTAGCATGTATCAGCAGTCCCTCTTTTGGTCCCTCCTGTACAGCCTTCACCTTCATGTACACCTCGGGGCCATCTCAATTACTACTCCGCGGTATCCCCTCTCTGTCCATATAGTACCTCACCAGGGTTCTGTAAGTGGCTTTGACCCCGGCCCGTTGTCACCTTTCCCTTCCCCCCACCGAATTCCCACAGCAGCTCGTCTCGGCCGTACTGCGTGGAGCGGATAGAGGTCTCCCGTCCGGCGTTTCGACCATTTCAGTTAGAAAGACGGGCGAGGACGTAACTACGGAGGCCTGCGCCGACGCTTGTCCCGAGGCTGGAGGGCTTCGCTTTGGCTATTCGTACGAAAAAAGCGTGTCAGCCGCGCCCAGATGGTTAACCAACCATGCATGTACAACAACTTATTACGGTCCGAACCAAGGTTTTTCCTTTTTTTAAGCCTTTGTTGAGAAGGAACCACATGACTTGCATTGCGAACAGATGACTTACTCGGTGGTCAGTGATCGCTCAGGCCTAATACACCGTGCCACCAAAACATCAAAGCGGTCCCAGATGAGACGAACTGGCAAACTGTGCTGGGTCCTGCGTCCTGGGGTCCTTGGGCATGGCCAGCAATGCCGTCTATCCCCTTCAATTGTGTGACGAGAGACGAGGTAGAAGACATGGTAAAACTAGATGGCACCAGATTTCACAAATGCATACCGTTGCTACCGTGATTGACCGTTGGCAGACGCTGACTTTCAACAGGGAATCTTTATGTAGTCATTTGCCATTGTCGATCAGGCAGTCTAGAACACCAGCTAGTCGGGACTGGCCAGCAAATAATAGTGCAGAGAAGGAGGGGGGGGTTGATATAGGAGAGGAGTGACCTCGAGTCGCCAGCCAATCCATTCCAGGCCAGTCTAATCTGTACGTTGGGTGGGATAAATGGGATATGATAAGGCCCAACTTGTATCATCTAAAAAAAAAAAAAAAAAAAAAAACACTGGCAAAATTTCAGCCTGCAAAAAGATTTAGGTCAGATTCATGGACAATTTGTCTTGTTGCCAATTCCATCTGGGCTGATCCCTGCCCAATCTCAACAAGTGCCGGCAACTGGTCGCAGCCACCTCTACAACACACTAGAATGTTGATACAAACGTGAGAGTAATTTCAATCAGAATGCACAGCGTCTTGTATTTTTAGAAAAAAAAAATTATAAATGTGCGTCTGCTGGCCCTGGTCGATGGGACCAGCAGAAATACCGCTGCGCCCTGGTCAGGAATCTCGATGACACCGATGACATCGATGACACTGCCGATCCCAACAAGGACCCGCGGTCAACCGGGGCGTGAAGCAAGGAGAGAAAAACATGAAGAAAAAAAAAGTATAAATAAATCTTTTGAACCGAGTCAACTGAATAACTGCCCGAGGATGGAGGATGCTCTGTAGCCCAACCCTAAATGCACAGGCAGCCGCATTTATGCGGAATCCCTCGGCATAACAGTCAAATTTTTTTCATTGAGTGGTTTCCTTGCTGAACCCAGTTGCATTAAACATGTTAGCTAGTTAGGGACTACCAGTAAGAAGAGTTGCGAATGAAACCCAAATGAAAATCAGGGAATAACACAATGCAACTTATATTGGCCAATCAGGTCTCGCATGGGCACACACTTTTCGTTCTGCTGGGCTGGATGGACGAGTAACTATCAGCTTGAAGTTGGTCTCGTATAATAATAAAAGGACCTGATCGGGAATGAGAATTGACCACTCATAGGGCAACACACCGCTCTACCTTTCTTGTGCTTTTCTTCCTCTTTACTGGTCATTATCAGTATTCGGAATTCAATCATCTCTCTTTGCTGCAAATCAGGTATCTATAACCCCAGCCCTCCCTGATGCAGACAACGCATAACGCATAAACATCCTACCCTGTATGTAATATCCTTCCCAACTAGTTATTAGGGCTTCAGCCCAGGTTTCCTCTTGTTCTCTCGCTTCTACCTCTTCCCTTTGTCCTATCTAGATGTTTCATCTTTTCTCCCCTTCTCTCATGTCTTTCATCCTGTCCTTCTTCCTTTCCCGTCTCGGCTTTTTCTCTTGGCGACGCTGCACGGCCTCTAGTGACAAATATACTGCCGAGAGAGAAAAAAAATGCCTTCCCTTCCCACCCTCCCATCACTAGCAACATTATACGCGCCAAGTGCTTTCCTATGCTGGCCAAGTAACCCGTTCCTGGGCCGTCTGCGACAAGCAGATGGATTTGATCAAGTTTATAGTACTCGTAACACCTGGGCAGACGGCCAATATGTCGTCTCTTTGCAAGTCGATCATGTCCAAATCTAGCGAGAGCCGTTTCAGGAACCACCTGCACCTGCCATTTCGAAGCCACTGCCTTGGATAATATTGATTCAGTGTCCTTGTGGACTGGTCCTCGTCACCCATCCTATACATCGACCGTTAAATAATGCCCTCTTTCCAATTCTCCCCTCCCTCTGACATCTCTCACACCATGATAGCCGTCACGCAGTTGCTCGTTGGCGGCCAGCGAAACTCTTGCGAAACGCGCCAATACCTCGTTGTTTGAGGACACAAACTCTAACAAAGACATCAGAGAACAGCACACACACGCCAACCTGTGTCCGATCCAACAGGAAATTTTGCCAAACTCTCAAGAGCCGCGGCTGCACGCTCGCTTCATCGTCATCGTCACAATAAGCGCTCCAACTTAGTCCTTTGCCACGTCAGCCACCGAATCACCACATTCATTGGCCACTCCACTGTCCACCGTCCACTGTCCACTGGCAAAATAGTCAAATCAGTCAATGCGCGGCAAGTCCCTTCTCAACCGAGCGCTTTCTTTTTTTCTGTGACGCGCTACGTGGCATAAACAAGAAAGAAACTTTTTTCGCTCGGCTTTTAGAGTTGGGGCAGGGTATTAAAACAGTCCTGGTTTCGGCTTCTGGCGTCCCAAATACTCAACGAATCAAGAGCGAAAGACGAAATATTCGCACCGACCCTGGCGCTCAGGCTTTGCTGCCGAGAAATCTTCACCAAAATGACTTCAGATTCCATGGTCAGAGTCGGTCGTGGAGGCGCTGGCAACTACCACTCTGCCCTGGTCCATGTATGGGGGGGGGGGGGGGGGGGGGGGGGGGGGGGGGGGGGGGGGGGGGGGGGGGGGGGGGGGGGGGGGGGGGGGGGGGGGGGGGGGGGGGGGGGGGGGGGGGGCCAAAAACCACACCGCCCGTTTAAATTTTGCCCCCCCCCCCCCCCCCCCCCGGTTGGAGACTGGATGGGAAATGTGCGCCGCCAAAAGGGACGAGGATGCAGCGAGCGCATATGCAAATGACGTAGCTGACCATTGACTCCTGAATAGAAGAAAGACGCAGCGATCAAGAGCCAAATCGCCGGCGCCACGCAGCCCGCCTCGGCGCCCGCGATGACGGGTCGCGGCGGCGCGGGAAACGTCCTCTCGGGCTCCAACGCCGTCGCCCACACAGAGGGCAAGGAGCGGCCAAACAGCCTCGAGGTCTCTGGTCTGGCCGCGGCGAGCAACCACCACCACCACCACGGCACGCTGGCCGGCCGCGGCGGCGCGGGCAACTGGCGCGACACCGCGGCGGCGAGGGCCGGGGACGACGAGGACGCGGAGCGCGATGCCGAGGCGCGGAGGGCGGCGGTTGTCGCTCACGTCGACTTTGCGCTGCGCAGACCGGAGCCGACGCATACCAGGGTGCGGCACAGCGAGCGCCAACCGCAGCCGACGCACATCCGGTTGCGGGAACAACGGAGCGCCCGGTACTTTTGATCGCCGGCTGGCCGCACCGACGATGACGATGTAGCCTACACCGGAACGCGACCCGTCAAGTCGCCGCCATGAGTCGCCGCTCGCGTTGCGGCTGTCATGGGAATGGCGGATTACGGGAGTCGGAAATCCTGCAGGGACGAGTCTGCCATCACGATACACGACGCGGCCTTGGTGGAGGAGCGATTCGAATATGGTCCGCAACGACTTTTTGATTTATTCATTGATGATGTTGGGTTGAAACTTTTCGATGTAGATGGGAGACGGAGTTGGTTTCACAGCCTTTCACGGTGACGGTGACAGGACAGAGCCTTGTTTTCTTGCTTGCGTGCACGCAGTTTTTTTTCCTTGCAGCAAAAGACGACAAAAGAACGAATAATACCCCAAAAGTTGACAGCAGAAAGAGCCAGAGATATCCATAGTTTGAGTTCTTTTTTTTTTTCATTTCAATTTTAATTTCTTTTTACTTTATTTCTTCATCTAGCAGTTCTTCATGTACATGTTCTTGCGCGTTGGTCTGACTGGCCATTAGCGGAGGCGGTTTCTCCGGCCCGACATCCCCCGACCCATACAAAAAAGTCGCCCCAGCCAAAAGTCCATCAACGCCCCCCTGCTCGCGCCGCCCGCGAACAACTCGAGCTTTCGCCGATCGATTACCCTCACCATCCAGCCTTCGCCTTCTTTTCCATTTCTTCAAATCACATCTACTCAATGGCCTCCGTATTTGCCATCGGTGCTGGCGCCGCTGTCGCCGCTTTCCTCGTACGTTCTCCCCCGATGCGGGGGGGGGGGGGGGGGGGGGGGGGGGGGGGGGGGGGGGGGGGGGGGGGGGGGGGGGGGGGGGGGGGGGGGGGGGGGGGGGGGGGCCGGTTTCGCCGCTTTCCTCGTACGTTCCCCCCCGGGGCGCCCCCCCCCCCCCCCCCCCCGCGAAGTTGGCGAACAAACGACAACCTCGGGCGCCTAGCGCGCGAAATCCTCTCCGCAGCACACACACATGGATAGTAAATGCTGACTTGCGGTGGCCTTTGTTTCCAGGGCCGTGCCGGTCTCGTCGCCTGGCGTCGCTCGCGCGGCGGCGTCGGCGCAATGGGCAAGGCGTTTTACAAGGGCGGCTTCGAGCAAAAGATGACCAAGAAGGAAGCGACCCTGATCCTATCCCTCAAGTACGCCTCCCCCCCTATGTAACCGAACTCACCGGAAATGCGAACCACGACCCCCTTTGCGAGGAACGAGAGAAGAAAAAAAAAAGACGGGGGAGCTAACAGGGGTTTTTTTTTTAGTGAGCGCTCGCTTTCAAAGGACAAGGTGCGCAAGGCGCACCGCACCGTCATGCTGCTCAACCACCCGGATCGCGGCGGCAGCCCGTACCTGGCCACAAAGGTCAACGAGGCCAAGGAACTGCTCGACAAGCAAGTGTAGGAAGGGGGGGACTGGGGCTGACGAGGCCAGACCCGGATGTCTGAGGATGCAGCACGATGAAGAATCACCAACAAACGAACAAAAAAAGAGCAAGGAACGACGGACCTCGCGGTTTACGGAGAGGACGCGCTTGGGAGGGGCGGAGAGCCTTTGACGAGTCGAGACACTCCCCCCCCCCCGGCCTGCGACGACCGAGACCGGCTGCTTTGTATTATATCTCCCCTCATAAGCGATGGCGTCCCATTTTGGTATAATTTTACAGTTGAAGGAAGGGCAATGAAAACACACGTGTATAATTAGAGCATGGATAATGCTTGGGCTCACATAATATAGTCCAAATATATAAAGCGAAATGAAAAAAAAAAAAGAAAAGATGCAACATAAAATGGCTACTCGGAATATAGGGAGTTTGTGGAAAATATGAGAGAATCCAGTACTTCACCGCAGGCTTTGATATCATTTTATATAGCCCTGGACTAAACTGCTACTGAAAGATGCACTCTAGACAATACCAACAAGTTCACCGCTTCGCTCCATCTTTACTCGGGCGAGTCCGCCGGCTCCCCGTCCGCAAAGGCAGCGCCAATCGCCGCGCGCAGGGTGTGCATGGCGTCGTTGCCCGCGTTGTGCAGGTACGAGTACTCGAAGCCGAGCTCGTCGAGCATCGTGCCCAGAGAGCGCTGCGTGTCCGTCGCCGTCCACGCCTGGCAGAGCGTCTGCGAGTCGATAGTTCCGGCGAGCGCGTACTCCTCCCGAACATCCAGGCCCACGCCATCGCGCAGGTACTTGATGTCCTGCTCGACGTCGTGGCCCACAAGCACGATGCGCCGCCCAATGTTGACGTAGGGCCGAATGATGTCGCGGACGGCATCGGCGGCATCGCTGAATGACGGGAACGTGCTTTTTCTACGTTTTCTGCGAGTTAGTACAGAGTGCAATGGCATTCTCATCTTTTGTCATCACGTACCCGAATTTAAAGTCGTCTGGGCAGCCGCGGACGTAGCGGTAGTTGGTCAGGCTCTTGTACTCTTTAATGCGCAGGTGGTGAGCGTAGATCATCGGCCACCAGCCCCGGCCGCGGTTCCCGGGGGAATGCTCCCCGATGAGTGGCATATCGAGTATGGCGATGCCGATCTCGGACACGGGCCCCGGCGCCACCTCGATCGCCTCAATGTCCACGCAGACAAGCGCCACGTCCGACGGCGGCACCTCCACCACCACGCCGTCTTTCAAGCCCAGGTAGCCGTGCATCTCCCGCATTTGCTTCCTGCGGCTCTCTTTGCGCTTCTCGGCCCGCTCGGCCGCTGACGCCTTGGTGCCGTCCTTGCGGGGGTCGCGACGCAACACCGTCATGTTGGCACTGAGGCGCGCGGCCGCCTCCCCCCCGAGCAATGACACGCCGCCGCCGACCTGGTCGTCGCGGGGCCAAGTGCTCGGATCCTCGATGTCGAAGGCGCTATCCACCGGGCCATTCTGAGCGCTGTGGTGCTGCAAGAAGCGTGGGCGAAACGAGCCGCACCCGGAGAAGCGCAGAGTAAACGTGCGACGGGCAGCGCCGTGCGGGATGCACAGTGCAGTGTCCAGACGATTGTTTATGTGGCGGAGGAGGCGTTCAACTCCGGTGGTTGGGACGAGCAGGTGCGCCTTCTTTGGCTCGTCTGTGTCTTGGATGTAGAAACTATGAGAGCAAGCGCGGCAGTTCGTCGTCGACTTAGTATCAAGAGTGAGAGCTTGCGGGTGGAAGGGGAGCGAATGCGTACAAATACCAGTCTTGAATTTCCAGCGCTTTATCGAAGAAGGGTCGGACCTAGATCTCGTTAGCAGACGGGATCGATCCATGGGGAGAGGGGTCGGACATGCCCGCTCACGATTTGCCCTGCCGGTGTAGGCATCCGCGTAACTTTTGACCACCTTCCATGGACAGAAACGCAAGTCCTCGTCGCTTAGCTGCTGGGGCTTGAGGTCTTCAAAACGGGCCATCTCGATGAGATAATCGTCCGAGTCCACTCCTGACGATGTTGGAGGAGCATCTCCACGCAAAGTCGCACCAGCGAGCGTGGAAGTCTCTGTTGATGAGCACGGTTTCCCCTCTTCCTTCTCCGTTTGTACCACCACGCTGGTGGTCGCTACTTCGTCCTCGGGCAAACATTCGGGCTTCTCCTCCTCGTCGACGAAAAACACCTTTTGCCCGAGAATGGACTCGAGCTGCTGTAGGCGTGCTTCGATCGTGGAGGCGGACATTTTGACGAAATCTTGAAGAGAAGTCCAATAATGTAGGAGGAACAAGAAGAACGGTTATCTGCGGGTTGTTTGTTTTGCGGAAAGCAGGAAGTCACTGTTGGCTCACCGACGGTGCAACTTGTGCAGGCGTTTCGCCTAGCCCTCCCTCCCTGCAAACGGGATATGCTTCATAGTTTTGTATTACAATGACCCAATGAATTCGATATCTCATATATTCTTTATATATTTATTATGATTTCTTTCTATGTTCTTTATATATTCTCCGAAATCTCCCAAACATCCTTTGCTTTTCGTGTCTTCTGCATTTCTTTATTTTTCCTTACGTCTGTATGCGCAAAGCCCTATAGTTGCTACCCTGTTCCGCTTATTCTTTTGGTTCATGCCAAAATAGCGAACGGACATGAATAGATTGCGAGAATCTTCCAAAATATAACGAGATTTGGGTCTTCAGGCACACTTTTTTAATGAAGCCCATGAATTAAACAATACCATCCAACGCTTGATGCCACAATGTTCGGACAACCCCCCAATGAATGACTCATGACTAATCACCCATCTTTCATCGTTAACCATACATCTGCCCGTTTCATCATACCGAGCATCCTTCCAAATCGAATTTTATTACAGGGTGACAGCCGATATTTTGCATATTTCTTTTTTATTACCGTAAACTGGTACGAGGATGGCTTCCTCGCCGAAATATCTCACTGGCGACGGCGCCGCTATTAAAGAGTTTCTCGACAAGTTTGATGTGCGTCATTTTGGCCGCCGGGTCACGGTTTGCGTGTGGCTAATCCAAGATACTGTACTTGTAGACCTTTTTGTTTGACTGTGATGGTGAGAGTTTGCCACTGATTGCCAGGCGAGCAGCCAGCGGCGGCTGACCATGATGTTGTAGGCGTCTTGTGGTCTGGAGACCATGTCTTTGACGGAGTTCCGGAGACGCTCCTGCTTCTCCGGTCAAAAGGTAGAAGCCCCCCCCCCCTCCAACTTGAACAGCACCACATCTCACAAGTCGTCCAGGCAAGAGAATCGTCTTCGTGACGAACAACTCCACCAAGACGCGGCAGGACTACGTCCAGAAGCTCGCCGGCATGGGCATCGAGGCCTCCGCCGACGACGTCTTCGGCTCCTCCTACTCGGCCGCTGTCTACATCGCGCGCATCCTCCAGCTGCCCCCCAACAAGAACAAGGTCTTCGTCATCGGCGAGGCCGGCGTGGAGCGGGAGCTGGCGGCCGAGGGCGTGCCCTTCCTGGGCGGCACCGACGCGGCCTTTCGGCGCGACATCACGCCCGCCGACTTTGCCGGCCTCGCCGACGGCTCGCTGCTCGACCCGGCCGTCGGCGCCGTGCTCTGCGGCCTCGACTTCCACATCAACTACCTCAAGCTCGCGCACGGCCTGCACTACCTGCGCCGCGGCGCCCGCTTCCTCGCCACCAACACCGACTCGACGCTGCCGATGCACCACGACATCTTCCTCGGCGCCGGCTCGTGCAGCGCGGCCCTCGTCGGCGCGCTGGGCGAGCAGCCGCTGTCGCTGGGGAAGCCGAGCCAGGCCATGATGGACGCGGTCGAGGGCAAGTTCCGCCTCGACCGCGCCCGCACCTGCATGGTCGGCGACAGGCTCAACACGGACATCAAGTTTGGCGTTGATGGCAAGCTGGGGGGCACGCTGCACGTGCTGACCGGCGTTAACTCCAAGGCTGACTGGCAGGCCGCGGATGCAGTAGCCGTGCCTACCTTCTATGCTGACAAGCTGAGCGACTTGCGAGACTGTGCCTAGAAGTGGCATCACTTGCATTAGAAACAACCTAGACTACTAGACCTGAAACTTTAATAGATATATATAGATTTGAAATGGTATCTTGAAATTCCTCCAGAAAATATCCAATACTTCCAATGAC
This sequence comes from Cordyceps tenuipes, assembly GCA_025583755.1. Lineage (NCBI taxonomy): Eukaryota > Fungi > Ascomycota > Sordariomycetes > Hypocreales > Cordycipitaceae > Cordyceps > Cordyceps tenuipes. The sequence goes on from JANZYN010000111.1 coordinate 95,100, forward strand.
TCTTTCGGTATCCTGCATACCTGTACAATTTAAGAACCTGTTCCACTGGCTAGGAGCGAAATATAGCACCAGTCCGTCCTCAAAAATCCACCCGTTTACTTATTCTGCTTCTCCTTTTCCTGTTGACGCTTTGCAAGCTCGCTGGTACGGATGATCTTGGGCGTCTTGGCTGGGGGCGCCGTATAGCCCTTGAACGAGGTGGGGATGAACATGCCAACCTGCTTCTGGTAGTGTGCGTATTCGGGGTACTTTCCGGAAGAGATGAGCTCCGTGAGCCAGGTTGAGCCCTGGAAGAGGGCAAATAGGGCAAAAGAGCCGGCACCGGCCCAGCTGTAGAGGGTGTTGGTAGCGAAGCAGCTCCACTGGTAGAGGACGAACCAGATAGCCTGCTCGGCGAAGAAGTTGGGATGTCGGCTGTACGCCCACATGCCGCTGGTGACAAAACCGCGATCGAGCTCTTCCTGGAACCAGCCCTTGGGGACCTTGGCCGTCTTGAGGTAAGAATCCTTGGCCTGGTGATAATCTGTTTGCGTACGGTTAGCAGGGGAAGAGTCTTTGTGGATGAGTTGGGGAGGAAAGGCGTACCCCACTGCTGGCCGTCGCTGATCCATTCGCTAAGAACCAGGGCGAGAATAATGTAGAAGTACATCCAGTCGGCGGCAGTGATCTGGGGCTCAAAGCGAGTGGAGAGAAGAATGTTATAGACGGGGGCGGCGGAGAAGGCAAAGAGCAGGATGCTCTGAATGAAGGAGATGAAGGTGACATTGAAGAGGAAGAAGACGGGCTTGGGAACGTGCTTCATGATGATGGACCTAAAAGAGGGTCAGCTTCGTCTGTGATGATAGAGCTTGGTTCTCTCACCATCTGTAGTCCTCGGATCCAATGTTGTAGCCGCCCTTGCGCCAGTAGTTAAAGGTCAGGCGGGCCTACATTTGCGGTCAGCGAAGAACGGATCTGGGAGGGCTGTGGGACAAGATGGGACAAGAACATACGCTCCAGATGGTGGTCGCAATCGCGGCAAGATCCAGGCGGTGGTAGGGGAGACCAGCCAGACGAGCCCAGACAGCAAAGTGAACAACATAGAGGTTGGGCAGGATGCTCCACAAGCGGTCGACCTGGGAGTAGTTGCGGTTGAGCTCAGAAACGGCGAGAAATACGGCACCGAGAAGAACAGAGACGGACAATCCGGTGACAAGGGGGTTGGTCTGGGCGTAAATCTCCCTGAGGCCGGCGAGATTGGCGCCGTTGGCCATGAGCAGCTGCGGCAGGGCATAGAGCTGCGGGAGGAAAGGCCGCACAGTCTTGGTGTAGTCGGCGCAGTCCTCGAGGGACAAGACGGCAGGAATCATGGTTTCTGGACCAGGCTGCACGTTGGCGAATGATGAATGCGTCTGGGTGGCCAAAGGCACGTTGTTGTTGATGGCAAGAAGAAGATCTCACGCGTCATACTAAGGTAAGGTAGGTAGAGAAGCCTAACTAGTTGCTGGCTGGCTGGCTGGCTAGCTCGGGTGGGACACGATTCGACGCTACACACAACGGACGGTCGCTAGGGGTGGCAGCAGATAGGGCTGTAGAGAATGGCAATTAAGCTGAGCGATGATCTTGAATTGTGCAGTCGAGTAATTATATAGTAATTCTAAAATAATTACACGGTCGTGGTCCGCACTGACTGCTGGCCTGTTCCCGTCACAGGCATAGGTAACCAGTTAGTACCTAGGTACTGACCTCACAGCTAAAGCTTGAGTGGGTCGCTGCAAGCTAGAGCAAAGCACTAGGTATCAGCAACAGTGGGTCTGAGCTTACGACTGATAGGTCGGATGCACGAGTGCTCAGACGATGAGGCCCTGAGAGATCAGGGTCGAATTGAGGATAATTCTGGTTAATGATGATAACTACTACTATGGGATCCTCTGGGACGAGATACCTCCTTTTACGTGGCCTCTCAGGGGCTTTAGTGGGTATCTCTTCCCAGGCGTTCCCCTCATTGGCAGGATAACGGCAGCAACCTAATTGGCTGCCTTTATCCCTGCCCAGGCTGGCTTCCACACTAGGTCACCGGCACGGCGCGCACTACTTGAACCATGCCTTGAGCATTGTCTGTGCCGTCTCCGATGTAGACGGGATTTTTGACGGCGAGCCATCGCCGTTACGTTGGAAACCGTATCGCAGAATCGCGCCAACCATAGCACCTAGCTCGGCTGTTTCACGTATCCCTTGTCTTTTTGCTGCGTCGTCTTCAACGCCAGCAGAAGCCCAAAACTCATCCCAGAAGGCTTCAATAAGGCGAGGGCGACAGGAGTAGTCGTGCCACCCAGCCAAGTCCATGCAGCCGGTCATCAGATACAGGCTGTCCAGCTCCAGTCCAAACGGATGCACACCAGCAAGAGACCAATCGACAATTCCAGTGATGCCACCGTCATCTTCATCAACTAGAATGTTGGTCTTTGAAAGGTCTCCGTGGAGCAGGACTTGCGGATGCTCGTCGCTGAACAGGCGGGGAATAAGCACAGGAAGCTTGGACAAGGCATCCCGAGACAATGGTGATGCTGCGGAGGCTTCTAGGCAAACGAGTCTGTCCAACACATCTGATTGCTGCTGGTTGCGACAAGTCAGACCGAGAGTCTGCGGATTATTCCAGCAGCGAGCAAAGTATCTGCGCAATTAGAATTCACCTGAGGCACCTCAAATTGTGATGCTTACCTAGCGAGGTGTTTAATAAAGTGAGCATGCCGCTTTTCCTGCGCCTTGTCCAGTTTGGGCTTCTCACTCAGTGCCTCCAGACAAGCAACGCCTGGCAAAAAAGGCATACTGTAAACACCGAGGGGCGGACTGGAGCCAGGAAACACGCCATGGGACTCTGATTCTGGAACCAATTGCCCGTGAATTTCCTGCGCCAGCTGGATCATTTGCCCATCCAACTGAGAGTCCTCTTCCCGAAACGACACGATCCTCTGGTGAGTGCACTCCTCTGTCGCAGGGTCTGCCGGCTTGCTTTTAGCGATGACGGTGTAACTTAGCGAGCCAGGAACGGCAACTTGGACGATTTCGGAACACCCGGTGATTGAGAGGGCGGCACGATCGCATTCCTCACGAGTCGGGCATTCGCGCGCAGCAAAGAAACTGCGAACGGACGCTTCTTCCCAGGAGACTTCTAAAGCCATTGCGATTATTTATCATAAAAAATCTGCCGTTTAGAGGAGGAAATAGCAATAAAGAGTACGCTTGGTTAGAGTACGTTAAGTGGTGTAGGCTGATACTGATACGAGGCGATGATGAGGTAGGTGTATCCCTTTGACTGTAGAGAAGCAAGCAGGTCACGAGACCCGCGAATCTATTGTAACTAAAAGTGGAGCACATTATAGTGTATATAGCTATAAGTAGCGTTTTTACTAAATTAAAGCTTAACTATAGTTAGAATTATAGAAAGTATAGTTAGGGTTAATAACTAATTTTTTATAGACTCTATAAAAGTATAAAGAAATTTATAAAAGTATAATTATATACTAATCATATTTCTGTAGTGCATGCTGTAGGCAGGGGCACGAGGTGAGGTGTTAGGGTATAAAGAGAGCTATGCGGTCATGAATGAGACTCGCTTTACGATAAAGCTCCTAGATAGTCTAGATGTGCAACTATAATATATAAAGACTAATTAGTAAGCCTCCTATACAATAAAGGTCCTAATCTACCTTAGTTATAAACTTAATACACTTATAATAAACTTAATAATTAAGTCCTACTGTCTTTAGTTTTTAACTAGCTATAGAGCTAAAGAGCTATAAGTCTCGATTAGCTTAGTACGCTTTATTATAAAGCTAGCCGTATAAGGGAGGAGGACGTAAGAGCCACCTATCGCTCTAAGGCTATTATAGTAACTATAATCTACTACTGTTACAGGCTAGCCCTAGGCTACTACGAGTAGGTGCTATAAAAGATGTTTATTAAAACTCTTAGGGAGTAAAAAGGGGGTAGCACTATAGTGCTAAGAGGTTATTCTTATATAGCTAATAGGAGGTAAGTCCGTCTTACTCCTAGTATCCACCCTACTATATAGGTACATCTCTCTTTATACTATTATAGTAGTTTACTCTAACCGTTCTACCTATACCCTAGTAGTTTATACTAACTACTATACTAGCCTATTTTACTTCTATTATACTTTATATAATATATTATATAGTTATTATATAAGCTAGACTAAAGCCTAACTCTATTATATAGCCCTCCTTTCTATATATATCTCCTTTTATACTATTATAGTAGTTAGTCCTAATAGTTCTAACTACTATACTATAGTAGTTTATCTTAACTACTATACTAGTAGTTATACCCCTATCCTTTTACTTATACTATTTTAGTTTATCTTAACCTCTATACTAGTAGTTATATTATTATATTACTAATATTATTTAATTTTTACTACTATTAGGCTATTATAGGATTCTAGATTTCTTTATTATATAGTAAACTATACTAATACTTCTATATCTATTAGTAATTAAAGTAGTTCTTATATTAGCTTACTATAGCTTTACTATTTAGTAAGAGTCTTATATAATTTCGTTTAACCCTACCTATTTTATACTTATAGTATTTCTTTTCCTTTATACTATAAGTATAGTCTTAATCTATTACCCTTATCTATTAGGACTAGGTCTAGTATTTAGTTAGTTATAACCTAAAAGGGGAAAAGGTCTTTAGCTATACGTTTAATATAGTTAATATAGAATATCTTATATATATTCCTTAGGATATTTAGTATTACTATAACTAGTAATAGTATAACTACTATTATATATTTATAATAAACTTAGTTAAGCTTCTTAAAAGGCTAAAATATAGTAATATTATATAAAAAGAGCTATACCTTATCTTTAACTTAATAGCGTTCTACTAGGTAGTTATAATAGAGTCAGGCTCTAGCCTAGCTTAGGTGATACCCACGTGACTGGTCACGTACACTGTCACGAGAGTAAAGTAGAGCCACCTTATTTTAGCTATATTAGACCGACCTCCTAGCCTTATCCCCTTTCTACTCCCTAAGAGTTTTTAATAAACATCCTTTATAGTACCTACTTATAGTAGCCTAGGGCTAGCCTATAATAATTAAAAACTCTTCTTAATAGAAACGAACACCTTAATAGAAGTACCTTTAATAGAATATAATAAACTAGTAGTAAGGATATAAATTCTACTAGAATAAAATAACTAACTTAAAATAAAGATACGTATAATATAGGAATAACTATTAGTAGTAGTCTAACTAACTATATATAATAGTGGCTTACCCCTAAGGGTATAATAATCCTCCTTTAAGCTAGTAATATAATAGAAACTACTCTTATAAGGTAAAAAATTTAATAGTAATACTAAGACCTTTATAGAATAGAAGTAGGTAATAGAATATAAACTAGAAATTAATATAGTATTTATTAGCCCCTAGTAGGCCTAATTTATATATATCTAGTCTTACTTAGGCCCTTTAGCCTAATAGAAAGTCACTATATACTTTAAGATAGACGGCTAGTAAGGAGAATTAAACCCTTTTCTCTTCCTAATATACCTTAAGACGGTATTTAACGACCCTTACTATTAGGAACTAGTAATAATACAGCTAGGCCTAATAAAATAAAGGGAGAAGGAGTCCTTCTCCTAATACTATATTTAGTTTAAATAAGAACTTATTATAGCTAAAGGATTATCCTAGTCTAATAAAGTAAAGCTTAATAAGCTATAGTTAACTTTATTAGATATAATATAGAACCTCCTTATTAGGTAGTATATTTCTTAAACTAACTTTAAAATAGTAGTCTAGGATATAAAAGCGATCTTAGTTAACCTTAAATCCTATTAGATTAAGGAGTCCTACTAATTATAGGTAAAGAAGTCTAATAGACTTTAACGAACTAACTATAAAGGGGATATATAGATAATAAAGGTAAACACACTTTATACTAGACCCTTAGAATTAGTTTAGTATTAACCTAGCGCTATATAATAAGCTACCTAGGTCTTCTAGTCTAAGATCTAGAAGCGATAAGACGTAGGGATATGCCTATACTATAGTCGGGAAGGATATAGGATAGTAAAGTGCTAACTCCTACCTACTAGGCTACCTATAATAACTAAAGTAGTAGCGATTATAGACAATAAGTATAAAAAGGAGGTAGAAAACAATAAGGTCTAGGGACGAGACTCCCCTTAGATAAATAAGTAGCCCTATTATACCCTAATAGGGGTTAGAAGAAAGAAATATAGACTTAGTTAGTAACTTAAATAAATTCTAAGCTATTTTTTATTCTAAGTATTATTAATATATCTACCCCTATAGACACCCTAGTTAATATAGGGTATAAATACTATAGAGTAATCTAGGAAAGCTTAGTAGAAGCTTTTTAACTACTACGCTTCTAGCTACTAATAGTAAGACGTATATAGCTAGTAGTTAGTCTAGATTTACTTATAATAATAAATAAAGCTATATAAGTAATAATCGATATTAATAGATAAAAGTTCCTAGTCTTATTATATATTATTCCTTTACTAATACGATTAGTAATCTTAAGATTACTATAGTTAAAGTAATACTACCTAATAGTTAACCTAGTATAAGGCTACCTTTACCCCTATAAGGAACCTAACTAGTAAATCCTAACGACTAATTACTAGTAGAAAGGAAAACTAGTAAGACTCTTAATAGAAAGCTAATTCTATATACTCTTAAAGTAGGAGTAGTACTAAACTAGGGAAGAGGTAGTAGTTAATATAACTAGCCTATACGAGATTAACTCCTAACTTAAATATATATTAGTAGGAGAGTAAACCCTCCCTATATAGTATAATAACTTTACGTCCTTATTTAAAGAAGTAGAGACGTTTAACCTTCCCCTACTTTAATAAAACTTTAACTATACGATTAAAATCTAAAGACAACCTAATAATACCCCTAAGGAGTTACCCTATAGACGACTATATTATATATTAAGGGACTAGCTATTAGAACTATAGTAATAACTTATAGCCTTAATAGATATAGGCTAGATCTATATTAATTCCTTACTAGTAGTAGTGCCTATCCTATTAATTAAGAAACTAAGTAGTACTTAGTATTTCTATATTAATTATTATACCTTAAACGTAATTATAGAATATAACTACTACCCCCTACTATTAATTAAAGAGATACTATATATATTATCTTAAGTAATATAGTATACTAAACTAAATGTCCGTTTAGTATTCTACTAGCTTTAAATAGACCTTAAGTTAGAGAAGTATATAGTATTCTATACTTAGTTTAGTCTATTTAAGTAATAGGTCTACCCCTTTAGATTATTAGGCGCCCCTATAATATTCTAGAGATATATTAACTATATCCTAAAGGACAGCCTTAACGATTATACTATAGCCTACCTAAACGATATCCTTATATATAGCTTAAAGGACCTAGTCGATTATAAGGCGAAAGTAAAGGTTATCCTTACCTAGCTCTAGAAAGGTGGACTTTTTCTAGACCTTAAGAAATACGACTTTTTAACTAAAATAGTTAAATATCTTAGGTTTATTATTAATATAGGGAAGTTACTAACGCCTAACCCTAAGAAGGTTAAGGCTATCTAGGAATAGGAAGCACTTAAGAAAGTATTAGGCGTCTATAGCTTCTTAGGGTTTATAAACTTCTACTAGGAGTTTATCCCTTAATTCTTAACTTAAACGGCCTCTTTAATAAGGTTAACTTAGAAAGGGGTCCCTTTTATATAGGGTATAGTAAAGGAGGAGGCTTTTTAGGAGTTTAAACGCCTATTCCTTATAGCTCTATATCTAGCCCTTTAGAACCTAGAGTTAGATACGATTATTAAGATAGACTACTTAGGTATAGGCCTAAGTAGCTGCCTTTTATAAGTTAGAGAGGATAGAATCCTATAACTAGTAGCCTACTACTCTATAAAACTAACCTTAGCTAAATATAACTATATAATATATAATAAAGAATTATTAGTAGTTATTACCTATATTAAAGCCTAATTAGTAGAGCTATAAGGACATTTAGCCCTTTTTATAATCTTAATAGATTATAAAAACCTTAAGTACTTTACTAAGCTATAACTGTTTTCTAAAAGGTAGGCCTATTAGGTAGAGTTTCTCTTATAGTTTAATTATTACCTTTATTACTAACCCGGCCCCCTAATAGTACAGCTAGACGTACTAAGCCGCTTAGAATCGTATAGCGACCTAGGCCTAAAATAAGTATAGGCTATACTTATCCTAACTATAATATAGGCCCTAAAAGGCGATAATAAGGGTTTAGCCTAATAGAGCCCCTTTATAGACCTAAAGTTATTAACCCTCTAAGTGTGTATAATTAGGGAGGACCTAATATATACTACTAAGATATATAACGTATAGATAGGCGTATAATAGTTCTCTATATAAGCCACTATAAAATCTTAAATAATAGACTACTCTATCTTACTATTATTTAACTTATAATTCTATAGCCGCTTATAGGTACTGTCTTAGGAGCCTCTTACTATACGGCTAATAGAGCTAACACACACGTTAAAGGCTATTAACCACCTAAGGTAAAACACTACTTTTATAATCCTAGCCTAGGACTACTATTAGCCGGGTATATCCTAGGACGTTATATACTATATATAGAACTATAAGTGTTATAGTATATACACGTTATAACGACTATATTAAGGGTTATTAAACCTAATTCCTCCTTTAGACTAATACTAGTAATAAATCTTAGTAGATTTTATAACTAACCTATCTATATAGAATAAGTTATAGCTATACTACCTTATAGTTATTATAGACTATCTATTAAAGTTTATACACTTAAAGGTAATAACATTAATAACGACTAAGGTATATACTAAACGTTTCCTATTATACTAGTAGTGCCTATATAGCTTCCTATAGGTCCTTATTAGTAATTAAGGTTTAGACTAGGTTAGATAGTTCTAAAGAACACTATATACCCTAATAGGTATAACCTAGGCCCTTTTAATAGCCTTCTACCCTTAAAGCGATAGTAGTATAGAACGGGCTAACTAGGAAGTCTAGGCGGTACTATACGTCCTAGTCTCCTATTTATAGTTTAACTAGCCTAACTAACTCTTATATATATAACTAGCCCTTAATAATTAAAACTCCTCTACTATAGGGTATAACCCTAATTTCCTCCTCTATAGATTCTATATAGTACCTATCTAACACTAGTTAAAAACCGTACCCCCTCTATATAGGAATTCCCTAACCGCCTATACCTATACCTTCTTTATATAGATATAGGTAGGTATTAAGCTTATATAGGCGAGTATTATATACACCTAGTAATAGTAGAAGGATATAGTAGATAAGTCCTACTAGCTAGTAGAGTACTATTAGGTTAGGGATAGAGTATAGCTCTCCCTATATAATATTACTATATCTTAGCTATTAAAGAAACTTAACTAGGTCTACTACTAGTATATAGTAATAGCCGTACTATCTCTATTTATAGTAATATTAGATATCCTAGGGAATATATATAAGACGTTCTATATTAACCTTATTAAATATATAGCTAGAGACCCCTTTCCCTCCTAAGCTATAACGAACTAGATACTAGAACTAGTCCTTATAGATAAAGATAATAGGTTAGGGCTATACCTATAATATAAGGTAGAGGATATACTATAGATATAAAATAGGTACGGCTAGGGAAAATCGTGTAAGGCCCTTACTAAGTAGTAAGGCTATAGTGAGCTAATATAGGAACTACTCTAATCACTAGTAGGTATAGAAGCACTAGTACGGTTTATTTTCTAATAGGGTAACCCTTAATTCTATAACGGCCTAATAGTAGTAAAACTTAAGCGATATAAGCGATATAATAATACTATAATATAGGTGTAGATAGTTATAGAATTAATATATTAAGATATATAAGATTTAATTAATTAGTACCCCTTAGTAGGCTTATAGCGTTATAAGTACTATACTTTAGACCCTTAGTATATATAACCTATATCTAAAACTAAAATATTATACTTATTAATAAAGAAAAAAAAAAGAAAATAATAGAAAATAATTATATTAGAACTAAACCAACTAGTAGCTAGAATATAGTAAATTCTTATAGCACCTATATTAACTATATAAAAAAAAAAGAAAAAAACTAAAATAAAATAAAAATAAGGATAAAAGAAATATAAAAAAAAAAAAATATAGTAGAACTTCCTTAAAGCTTATTATTATTACTAGACTCCCTATTACTAACTAGATTAGCGCTACTTAGGGCATTAGGGGCCCTAGAGATACTACTACCTTAAGACGAACTAAAAATAGTATTAAAGAAGGTATAGCTATAAGAGGGGGTCCTAGAGGGGGTACTATCCTACGATTAGAGCTATAAGAAGGGCTAGTTAGGCGTTAAGCTAGTGACCTTAATAATAGGGGTTAAAGTCGTAATAGCGATATATAGGCGTATAGTCCTAACTAATATAGAGAGGTTGTAAGACTCCTTAAAGCATATATAACATATAGAGGAGTATAGATAGGGGTTATAGTAAAGAGAGTATAAGTAGTAATAGCATAAGTAGGAGTAAGAGTAGGAGTAGGAGTAATAAGAGCGCTTATAGTACTAGGACTAATAAGACTCCTAGTGGTTGTTATTATAGTACTATAGGGAGTAGGAGTAATAATAGTAAGAACCTAAACCGGGCTACTTAATAGTACTAATAGAGGACATTAAGGTACTAACTAGACCTTAGATAAGAGCTATAGTCTAGGCCTATACAGCTATAGTTTACTATAGGCTCTATATTATTATTACCTATATAGTCTTAAGACTATAGCTAATTACTACTATATTATTATTTATAGTCGTTATAGCCTAAGTAACGTCTAGACTAGCCTTACGTCCACTATTAGTTAAGAGGATAATATACTAGCTAGAAGTAGGCATATTATTACTATTAGAGAGGGTAGAGGGGGTTATTATAGTAGAAGCGACTTAGGGGTAGGGCGGGTTAGCCTCTAGCTAGGCGATAGTATTAAATAGGTCCCCTATAACGACTATTATAGTAGGCGTAGAGACTCTTTACTTTAACCCCTTCTTACTAGGTTAGCTAATAGTAGGGATCTTAACGGTTATATCCTATAATATAAGCGACTATATACGCTTAAAGAGGCGATATAGTATTAGGCTTATAGTGAATAATTAGTTATATAAGTTGTAGTTCTTTTTCTATATATAATATCTTTTATACGTTACTATTATAGTAGGCTAACACTCTATCTTTAGATAGAACACTATACTAGTTAGGTACTACTTATATAGGAATCTCTCCTACTAGAACACAATAAGCGCCTTTTTATTAAAGTCACCCTCTATAAGGACACTACCTATAACTTAACATAGATACTAGTAGCCTTCTAGCCTAGCCTATCTAGTACTGCCTAGGGGAGGAGGGGGTAGAGGTATAGTAGTAGCTAATATTTTATAAAGATAGAACGTTAAATTAATAAAAGTTTATTAGAAATAAATAAAGAGAACTTAAGAGCTAGTAGAATTTATAGAGAATAAGATAATAAAAAAGGGAGAATTTAAAAGGGAAGAAAAAGGTAGTTAAAAAATAAAAGAATTAAAGGAGTAATAGTAGTAAATTATATTTATATTAGAAGTAACTAGGCTAAAGTAAATAGTTACTTACTTTTATAACCCCTTCTAATATAGGCCCTAATACTTAACTATATAAACCCGAATAGCTACCTATAATAAGAGACTTATATATAAAAAGGTAATAGTTAATAGAAGTAACCTATCCTCTTAGCTACTCTTATTATTTCCTAGCTAAGGACGATACTATAAGATAAAATTATAAAATAGGCGCTTATAGATAACCACTAAATAATAAGCTAATAAAGCACTACTAGATATATAACACTAAACCGTAGAATCGTCTTAGCGATAAGAGAGGGGTATAGTAATAAGGTAGATACAGCTTATTAATAGTACCTTACTAACAGTAGGGGCTAGTAGGGGGGCTATATAATAGAGTTAGGCTCTAGCCTAGCTTAGGTGATACCTATATAACTAATTATATATACTGTTATAAGAGTAAAGTAGAGCCACTTTATTTTAGCTATATTAGACTAACCTCCTAGCCTCGTCCCCTTTCTACTCCCTAAGAGTTTTTAATAAACATCCTTTATAGTACCTACTCGTAGTAGCCTAGGGCTAGCCTATAATAGTAGTAAGATTTATCTATAGTATCCTTTTATTATTATTATATATATATAATACTTACTTATATAAGCTCTATACTTACCTATATTTAGGTAAGGAAGGTATAGGCCTAGGTAGTTAGGGAGTTCCTATAGGGAGGGGGTATAGCTTCTAGCTAGTATTAGATAAAGGCTATATAAAATCTATAAAGGAGGAAGTTTAGACTATACCCTATAATTAAAGAGTTCTTATTATTTAAGGCTAGTTATATATAAAGGAGTTAGTTAGGCTAATTAAACTATAAGTAAAAGACTAGAATATATAGTACTATTTAGACTTCCTAGTTAGTTTATTTAGTACCTTTATTACTCTAAAGGTAAAAGGCTATAGAGAGGGCCTATATTATTTCTATTAAAGTATATAATATTCTTTAGAACTATTTAACCTAATTAGATTTTTAATTATTAATAAAAACTTATAAAAAGCTATATAAGTACTACTAGTATAAAAAGAATTACTTAGTATATACTTTAGTTATTATTAATATTATTACTTTTAAGTATATAAACTTTAATAAGTGATTTATAATAATTATAAAATAGTATAGTTATAACTTATTCTATACTAATAGGTTAGTTATAAAGTCTATTAAGATTTATTACTAATATTAGTTAAAAGGGAGAATTAGGTTTAATAACCTTTAGTATAGTTATTATAACGTATATATACTATAATACTTATAGTTCTATATATAGTATATAACGTCTTAAGATATACCTAGCTAATAGTAATCCTAGACTAGGATTATAAAAATAGTATTTTATTTTAGGTAGTTAATAGCTTTTAATATATATATTAGCTCTATTAGCTATATAGTAAAAGGCTCTTATAATAATACCTATAAGTAGTTATAGAACTATAGGTTAAATAATAGTAAGATAGAGTAGTCTATTATTTAAGATTTTATAGCTATTTCTATTAAAAACTACTATATACCTATCTTTATATTATATATTTTAATAGTATATATTAGGTCTTCTTTTATTATATATAACTAAAGGGTTAATAGCTTAAAGTCTATAAAGGGGCTCTATTAAACTAGGCCTATATTATCCCCTCCTAGGGCCTATATTATAGTTAGGATAAGTACTACTTATATTAGTTTTAAGCCTAGATTACTATATAACTTTAAATAGCTTAGTATATCTAGTTATACTACTAAAGGACTAGGTTAATAATAGAGGTAGTAATTAAACTATAAGAGAAACTCTACCTAATAGGTGTAACGGTGGCTTATTCCTAATCCACAGTAGGTCTGTTTCTTAGGTAGAGAGTCAGGTCGAAATGCACAAGAGTGCCAGTGAGCAGTATCGTAGCGTAAGTCACGTTAGGAGATTACTCCCAACA
>JANZYN010000112.1:0-108573 GCA_025583755.1 Cordyceps tenuipes
AATAGTATATGTTAAAAGATAAAGGTATAACTATTAGTATAATAGTTAAAATAAACTACTATAATATAGTAGTTAAAATAGTTAAAGTAAACTATTATAATAGTATAAAGAAAAATATATATAAAAGGAAGGGCTATATAATAGAGTTAGACTTTAGTCTAACTTATATAATAACTATATAATATATTATATAAAGTATAGTAAGAGTAAAGTAGGTTAGTATAGTAGTTAATATAAACTACTAGGGTATAGGTAGAATAGTTAGAGTAAACTACTATAATAGTATAAAGAAAGACGTACTTATATAATAGGGTAGACACTAAGAGTAAAATAGACCTACCTCTTATTAGCTATATAAGAATAACCTTCTAATACTATAGTACTACCCCCTTTTTACTCCTTAAGAGTTTTAATAAACATCTTTTATAGTACCTACTTATAGTAGCCTAGAGCTAGCCTATAATATAAGGATATTATAAAAGGGAAAAAGAAGGAAGGGGGGGGAGGTAGTTATATTCCTATATAACTCTATATATTTATATTATAGTTTATATCTCTTTATTCTTTAATACTATTTAGATTTAAATTACTTTATTAGTATAAAGAATATAATATAAAGATAGGTATAAAGGTAGGTATCTAGTATATATAACACATCTACTATAGATTAACATTTTTCTACCACTACCGCCCTACTTTAAGGTACAGATGACCTTTTTTAAGGTATAGATGAGCTATGTGCCCCCTAACGCACTCGCCCTAGTGTCTTTGACGTCTTGGTTGTTAACAGTTGGAAGATCCCTAGACCTTGCATCGCATTCAACGCACATACATCTTCCCGACTTGGACTCAAGTATACCTAAGAATCTGCGGTGCAAAACATTGCTATAAGCGCCTCTTAACCTGAAGTTGGAGTCTTCTTTCAGCCCGCCCATTCGCCTGCTCGGTTGCGGCCATGGATCGCTCGAGATTGCAACATTGCTAGACCCCGCGGGTTGTATTCACAAGATCAGTCACGGGGTACGCATACAGGCTACTGCTTTTGATCACACCGAGCCTGAGAAACCTGACTCCTTATTAGAGTCATGGCATCTTCTTCTATCGCTCAACACTCTGGCTATGATATTGCTGGCGCCGAGTCCAAACGGCCAGCTCATGGCAAAGTCAGCACAGTGCACCCGCTGCTGCCAGCGCGCCCTCTCAAGCTGTCTAACTTTGAGCTCGTCAGAACGCTCGGCACAGGTTCGTGTACCCTCAATCTACAATCTCCCGCCTCGCTGCTGTCCACAAGATACAAGACTGACCTCGCTCTAGGCACCTTTGCCCGAGTCTGCCTTGTCCGGCCGGCTGGTGCAAGTGTGACACTGGACTGCCAAGAGGACTCCGAAGTGTATGCGTTGAAAATTCTCCGAAAGACAGAAGTCATCAAACTTAAGCAGATCGACCATGTGCGTCACGAACGCGCTGTCCTTGCGGATGTTGCCGGCCACCCCTTTATCACCAATCTGATCGCCTCGTTCACCGACGCCGATTCCCTATATTTGCTCCTCGACTATGTGCCTGGCGGTGAGCTTTTCAGCTATCTCAGGAAACTTAGACACTTTCAAGAACCAGTTGCTCAGTTCTATGCCGCGGAAATTGTTTTAGTGCTTGAATTTCTCCACGAGCATCAGGGTGGCGTGGCGTACAGGGATCTCAAGCCTGAGAACCTTCTTCTCGACAGAGAAGGTCATATCAAACTTGTTGATTTCGGTTTTGCCAAGCGACTTGGACATCATGAGGACCGACCCGTGGAAACGTACACGCTTTGTGGGACACCGGAGTACTTGGCACCAGAGGTGATACATAACAAAGGGCACACTACAGCTGTGGACTGGTGGGCGCTGGGCATTCTACTATTTGAATTTCTCACCGGATATCCCCCATTCTGGCATCAAAACCCGCTAGAGATATACAAGCAGTGAGTAGTACCGTGGCTTGTAGTCTCAAGGCTCTCCCTAACGATTGCGGCAGGATTGTAGAGAAGCCTATTATGTTCCCAACGGACCCACCAATTTCCCTGGCGGCCAAGGATATTATTTGCGCCTTCTGCACGGTTGATCGTTCGCGGAGACTTGGAAATATCATTGGCGGAGCAGCAATGGTAAAATCACACCCCTTCTTCCAGGATCTTAACTGGGATGATATCCTACAACGACGAACTTCCGGGCCTATTATCCCGCTCGTCCGCTATCCTGGTGATGCTCGGTGTTTTGATATATACCCAGAGGACGATGGGAAGCGGGACACGTATACGTCAAAAATGGCCCAACAGTATGATAAGTACTTTCGGGACTTCTAGATTATCCACCTTACCGACGTGGGGTTGGCCCTACCTTTTCATCATCCAAGTATAGCATAGCATGGCATAGACGGTAAACTGGTGATTCCTGGATAGGCATACATGGTACCTGAGCCGAGCAATATACGCGATCACGACGACGACGACGACGACTACCACTACCACTACTACTACTACTACTACTACTACTATTACTACTACTATTACTACTACACGGAATGCTGTTGCATGTATGAGCTTTTCGATCACGAGACAGTTCAATAGATGCCGTACGTCTGACGAAGCGTGAAGGTTTCTATACGGAGCGATATACCCAATAACCTCCAATTGAGGCTATAACGAAAGTAACTAAGATACACACCCCCTCTCTTGTGCTCCAAAAAAACATACTCCAGCCCACAAGAAGCTCGCGCCGTCTCGCCACCTTGCGACGCTCCCATGCCTCCGGGTCCAGCTCTGTTGGCAGCCGCACTCGGGGATCTGTAGAGGTAGCCAGCCACTCTGCGTTTGGTATCAGGTCCGATAGGCTGAGGACGGGAGCTTCGATACGAAGAAAGACAGGCCGGTGATCGCTCGTTCGCATCAATGGCAGAGCATCGTACTCACGGATCTTCATGCTGCTCGCTTGCTTAGACGTAGCCCAGTTAGGCAAGTCCAAATACAAAATACGATCTGTCCAGCTAGGATAGCGATGCGACGCAAACTTCCAAGGTACAGGAGCCATCTCGTCCTCATCGCTACCGTTATTCACAAGTACATCGTACTTGTAGGTCGGAGGAAAGTGGACCGGGGCTTCGGTCAGACCATGTAAAGTTCTCCCTGCTAATTTTTCTCGCGTAAGTTGGTCCAGCTCAAAAAACCTGGGGTAGTAATTCTCCGAGCTGGGTTCCAGGCTAGGAAAGGCAGCGTTGGGAGGCGGGGAGCTCGTTGATATACGATAGTTGAGATCGCCACCAACAAAAAGATGCGAAGACGGTTTAAATAATGATAGCTCGTGTAGTTGCTTTTGCAGCTCATCCATGTCTGGTGTAACTCGCTCTGCTTGTAGCAGTTCTGCGCCTTCCCCTTGTGCGTCGCCTTCGGGTGCTGCAGGGCTCTTCCCACCGCGCATCATCTCGAGCAGCGGCAGCGGATCTCCGAAGGTCATGCATCGCATGATGGAAGCCCAGTTAGCATTGCGCCGAGGCAAATTCCATTCCATAGCAGCCAAATGCGTCGCAACAAAAGTCATTTCGGCAAAGGAATTTCCGCCTGCATCGTAAATAGTTCTGAGGCCAACGGCACCCTTATTTCCCATGTCAGCAGCGCCAAAACCAACTTCTGCCTCTTTAATATCCAGAATGCGACTTGGCTCCTTTGCGAACAGCAGTATAGCTGTGTATCCAACGTTTTTTGACTTCATTAGCTCGTACCGCTTTCTTTGTGTCGTTCTTTCGGCGGTGGACATGGCTGGGAGGGGAGCTTCGCGTTGTAACTCGTGCTGGGAAGCGGCTAGGTTAATAGCGGTGTCGAAACGCTCGATGTATGGTCGTAAAAAATAATCACCGATGAAGGCGTAGCTCAAGGGTGCAACTTCTTGGAGAGATCTTTTACGATGATTAGCACAGAGTTCGCGGAACAGAAATTATGTCGCATTGATACGTACAAGACAACAAGGTCTGGCAACTCAGTGGCATTCTGCCCGAAGGCCACCTCTAGGTGGTTCGCAAAAACCGGCGTATTTATCAATGCTTTTGCGCAGTTAAACGTCAGAAATAAGAGATCAACAGTCGACGGTGCCATTGCGGTTTGTTTCTCAGCGTACTCTCTCTGGTCGGGCGGGGTTTGCAGGTTTCAGAGGGTGGAGAGCATCGATCGCGCTGTGGAAGAAGTGGGCTTTGCAACGCTGGGATCCAAGGCGAGGTCGCTTATCTCCATTTTGGGCATAAAACCTGCTGGCTCGCTACGTTTGCTACTAGTTAACTGCTGAGAGCATGCAATGAACTATGGTAACAGCTGGGTATGTAAATACCTCCTCGTGGTGCTATTTATATAGGATTTCTTCAACATATCGCAAATTATCAAGTAACGCACAGGTGGCAGGTTCTCGTGGACCAAGTTATCAGTCATGTAGTACCACCAGTCCTGCCAACGGGTGTTGCCACAAGCTACAACATTTCTTCACAGGCAACTACGTGATTTAACATCCATTCAAGCTGATTATTTAGTAGCGTTTAAGTATAGGGGGAAAAGCAATCTGTTAACTATCGGTGCACACTTGTATCATGGGTCATAGGCTCCTCCAGCGCGTGTCTTGAAGCGCCGTCTCTGAATCTTCCGTCCGCGATGCAGAGCCGCCATCACTGTGTTCCATTTTCCCGTTTTCCCAGTTTCTCCAGCTGCCAGGTTCTATACAAGGCTTCTGTCTGAGGCCGGGTACGCAGTTGTCTGGCGTCCTTTCTGGTGTCGGCTCAAAATAGGTTGACCAGCTGAAACGGGTTGACATGATGGACAACTAGGCAAAGAGCTTGTGCTGTCAATCGACACCCGGTGTACAGCCGAGTTGGTTGGCACCTTGAGCTTGTACAGGACTGCGGCAAAGTCAACCAGGAGACCGGGGGAGGCCAGATCCCCAAACCAAGATGAAAAAAAAAACACGAACAGCAACATAATGAACAAGGAAAACTGAATACTGAACGCATCCTCCGCATCAACGAGCTTTATTAAGTAGGACCACAAAGGTTCGGTGCATGGTCTACCATAAGAGAAAGCTGACAAGTTTCCTTTCTGAGCGGTGTAACAGATGGGCCAGAAAGTTTGGGACTGCCGGTATGGCATTCCCGGACATGCCTTTCCGATGGAGCACTGACGGGGATGTTCAAGTGCAGGCTGCGTGTAAGCCTGTATTGATTTTTCCCACGTGCAATACCATCCCATCCGAGCCATGGTTGAAGTCGTAAATGTATGATGCGTTGAATAACAAGATAGTGCGATGCGTTATTGGAGATAGACTGAGGGCCGCTTTGCGCAACAGAGACGGTACTGGGAGTAATTTCCACAACCGAGCAGCCGTTATTTGGCTGACTTTGACTGTGCTGGCGAGCATCGTCTCCATTATATCTCCGGCTGCAGTCTCAAAAGGGTACCCGAAAGCTGAGCACTTGTAAACGTCATTCTTGTCGGTAGCTGCCAGAGGCGTATCTCACTCCCTTTGAAGCAGAGCGAAGCCTGTTTATCGTCCACTGAGTCAGCCGCACTTGTCAGCATATGTCTGTTCCGCGTAAAGTTCGAAAGCAAAGCCCCCATATTCGCAAAAATGTGACTTGCTGAAAATTAGTTGTAGGTTTGATTCAGAAACTCACATCCTATCGCTTCCACCGATAGCGCGGTTGGTGTCGGGGGTGTCAACACCAGCACCGGATCCACGTTCAAGCATCTTGCGGCGAGAGCTAGGGATGGCACCAGGCTTGGCAGCACCGGACGGGGTGACTGCGGCGGCGTTTGCTCGCGAGGCGCGTGCTTTCTCGTCGTCATCAGCAGCCTGGCCCACAGCCTGAGCAATCGCCTGAGCATTCTTCTGGTACTTGTACACAGTCCAGTCGAAGACATAGTCGTACTGGAAGCCCTCCCGGACGAAGAGATCACGGAAAATTTTGCGCAAATAGCTATAATCCGGCTTGTCGTCAAACCGGAGAGAACGTGTGTAGTTCAGATAAATGGCAAATTCGTTTGGGAAGCCTCGGCAAAGGACTTCGGTGGGCGTCGTCATCTTCTTCTCCATGATCCTGTCATACTTCTGCTTCTTGGTAGCAGCCTTGAGTCCTTGCCAGGGAAGAGAGCCACGGCAGAAATAGAGCATGACGTAACCGAGAGACTCCATGTCATCCCTGCGAGACTGTTCCACGCCAAGATGGGTATTGATGGAGGCGTAGCGAGCGGTGCCCGTCAAATTCTTGTTCTCGCGGTAGGGGATATGGAAGTGAGTCTTCGGGTCGCGGTACTTCTTGGCAAGGCCGAAATCAATGACGTTGACCTGGTTCCCACGTTTACCGATGCCCATCAAGAAATTATCAGGCTTTATGTCCCTGTGGATAAAGCTTTTGGCGTGGATGTATTCGATACGGGAGATGAGCTGGTCGGCAAGAAGAAGAACAGTCTTCAGCGAGAACTTTCGGTTGCAGAAGTTGAATAAGTCCTCCAGACTAGGTCCAAGCAGATCAAGAACCATGGCGTTGTAGTCACATTCAGTACCGAACCATCGGACGAACGGGATACCTACACCGCCGGCCAGCGACTTGTACACGCGCGCCTCATACTCAAGCTGAGGGTGCTTTGCTTTCACCGACTCCAGCTTAATTGCGATCTCTTCTCCAGAGATGATGTTGGTGCCCAAATAAATGTCGCCAAATGAGCCAGAACCAATCTTTCGACCGATTCGGTATTTGTTGCCGACGCGGAGATCCTGTTCGCCTGTTAGGGCAGATATTCTGTGTGGGACTGTAGTTGTTGAAGGAGCCTTAGAGCTATCCGTTCAAAAGTCACTTGGGTTCATCATACCATGGTCGTCATCCTGAAGCAACTAGTTGTACAGTCGTTCTAGGGCCCGATAACCCAATGAGTCGATTTTCGAGGGCGAGGGTTGTGAAGGTATCTGTAACAAGCAACATAGAGGTGTCAGCAATGAACTGAAACTCAAAACGCAAAAGATGGTATGCAACGTGAAGATGCGACTAATTCATCGAAAAACCACCCGATGACAAATTTGACTGTATCCATATTGGCAGTGAAACAGGCCGGTATCATGCCCAGCTCAGTACAGTAACAATTCGAGTGCATCCATTGACAATTATGCAGTTGAGCGTACTTGCCAGCAAAAGTGAAAAGATGAAAGGCACCCGTCTGTGTCAGATGGGGAGTCTTAAGCGGTGACGCTTTCGGCCCGATGATGGTGGTAACAAGATGGAGAATTCCACGCAAGCAGGGAATATGTCCGCGGTCAAGGACGCTGCAACGTAGTTCAAATCAATGATGAGGGGAGACTGGCCTCAGAAAAGTAGATGCAAAACGATCTATTAAGAGGTTGCCGGATGGGGGAGAGGGTGATGGTGGAGGACAATAGGTGGCAGAGTATCTAGACAGGGAGGAGAAGAGGGAGAGGCGCCTTTATTAACAAAGAAGGAATTTCGAGGGGGCCACTGGGCTTGTGTCAGCTGGTGGAGCGGTGTTGCCGCCCTGTGCGTGGCCTGTGCAGTCCGGTTTCTGAATGTCTTGTACCAAATCGGGAGGCCTAGGTACTGCAAAATGCTACCTACTTAGTAGGTAGTTAGGTATCATCCTTGATAAGAGTACAGAACAGATAACAGGTACCTTGCCAACCTACGTAGGTAGCTAAGGTACCTATGTTTACTAGGGCCTAGCCCAGCACGTTGCCCAACAACCAGCAAAGCAATAGGTACTGGGATTCGGCTCTTGGCCGCACACGCGCTGCAAAGGGCTAGCAAATATAGCATTATGAAAGAAAGCAAGAAATAAAGCAAGAAAGAAAGCATAGCAATCATATGCTCTGCATGAAGAAATAATAATATGCGGTGTCGGAAAATCCAATGGTAACCGAGGCGGCGCCGGCTTGGGCTCGACGCCCTTCCTTGCTCATAGTTGGCAACCGGTTGGGCGCGGTCAACATCCACGGCGAGTCACGCGGCCGTCGGGCTCGCCCCAGGAAATACGCCCAACGCACAGTTATCACGCAATTTTTCAGAACCCCCTTTCTGCCTTTCTTTTAAAGGAATGCGGGTGTGCAACAAGGTTAGAAGGGAAACGCCCGTGGCAGTATCTGCTCGCACCCTAGAAGCATTTCCACGCACCTATAGGAAAAAACACGCGTCCATAATAATCGAAATTACGAAAAACTCGCAAGATGATGTCATTATCTTACCTGAAAATTACATTGTAGACGAGTGTATCGCATTTGCTTGTCAAATACTGGGCATGTCAAAACGTTGAGTGTTACGCTTGAGAAAAGAAGTGTTAATGTGAATGGAATTACTAGGTAGAAATACTTCCCGGAACATCAGGTTTAAATTAACTTGGAAAAATCTATATTGCTAGAGCTTATATGCAAATGTTGCCAGATTGTATTTGGGACATGCAAAGAGAGAAGCAGGGCCTAAACTCTGCAAAACACAGTCGAACGCTTAATCCGGCGATCAGCCAAGGTTTGCTGTACTCTACCCATATTCGCTCACATGTTCTCATTTCGTTTCCCGGGAGCTGATTTATCAAGGCCCGCGGATGATTGAGGTGTTTGTTGGCTCGAGTTTTGGGCAGGGCGGCTAATGTAGGCAGGGCGGCTGGGGTGTCCGGCGGTGCCGTGTAACACAGCATCCCAAGTATCTTCTATAACTTGGTTCGTTTTCTCAAACCACTTCTTCGCCGATGAACTCCCTGGGAGCTTTGACGGCGAAAATGAGGAGGACAGCATCGGTCGCTGCGGGATTGGCGGTGGAAAGCGGGATGGTGTCGCGTTATGCCTTTTGGGGGGAGGGGGAAAAACAACATTGTGATGAGGTCCATTGCTCAGACCTGTCATAAATTTTGTCTGGGTGCGGTGTCGAGGCGGTAGAGGTGGTGCCTCATGAGGAAATCTTGACTCAGCAGAAAATGATTGCTCTTGAGTATGAACAGGCACAGAAGATTCCGGTACGATGCCCGAGGGCCGGATGGTATTGATGCTTGGTGCAAATGGGCTCTGATTTGGAACATAGCTTTCAGTGTGCATATTTTCGAGGCTCGAGGATGTGGGTTTTTGGAGGGAGTAGGGAGGTGGTGGTTGAGAGTCCATCATCCCGTTTGACAATTGCCATCTTGGCTGAGAGTGCAGGGAGTCGGTTAAGGAGGCCTGATTTTGCAGGTGGAAGTGATTGGAAGAGTATGTAGGAGTTTCGTGCTCTTTCTGAAATTCAGGAGTTTCCTTGGTGAAATTCCAAGGTGTCTCTAGCGAAGTAGCGCCGGCTTCCTGAGAATCTGACAAAGCGCTCTGAGTGCAAAATGCGATATTATCTGGCCATCTCTGATGAGTGGATGTATGCCTTGGAGTTGCGTTATAGAATGGGGGCATTTCTTCTGCAGACGTACTTGAGTTTTCGGATGTGCCACTGCAGCGTAGACTTCCGTGCATCTGAGGCTCACAGGTTGAAGTTGCAGCACTGTTCAGCGGTATGATAGTAGAATTCGTATCCATGCTCGTCGATACTGGTAACTGAAGCGGGGTCGTAGTTTCGCTGTCTTTGAAATGGGATTCCGGGATATCTAGGCGTCGATGTTCATCGAAAGCGAGGGGGGAACGATCGTTGCTGCGGTCTGTCGCGAGCCCATCCAAGTCAACCGGTAGATTATCAGAGCTGCGTTTCCCGGTCACTATTCTGTCGCATTCAGCACACGACGTTGTCGTGTCGGTTGAATATTCATTTGCATTTTTAGTCCCAGTGGCAGCCTCAATTTCAGGGCCATCGCTCTCAATGCCATGGTACGGCCACGGGTTGGCGAGATTGTAGTTGGTATCGCTTGTCACATTAGTGTCCCGTTGCACTTCGAAGCTCCCTGTTTTTCTTGATAAATCATCCAGATGGAACGGCCAGGGGTTTGCCTGCGGCAGCGAGCCGTGGCCTAGGCGGCCGGATGCGCCATGCATGATGGACTGCGTCGGTAACGACGACTCGCCTGAAAGCTCAACGGCGGCGGTGTCCGGGCTAGCAGGCTGTGCGAGTCTAGCATGCGGGGCTTCTAGCTCCACGGGGTCATAATGATTATCCGACATATTCGTTGTCTGATTCTGGCGCGACATTTGCAGCGTAACAATGTGTGTCTCGCAAACTTGCAATGCAATTGCTCAGAGTACGTTGATACGCACGTGCCTAGAGCTGTGGTAGCGCGAAACCTAAGAAGATGGTAGGCTCCTAATACCTGCCTCCGAAAGCACGCGACAAAAGCTAGCGCCGCTGTAGTCTGTGAAGCAGCTACGTAGTTGCGGAAGGCTATTCACTGTGAGTATTAAGACAAATTGGATTTAAGAAGTAGCTATAGCTTGGGTTGCTTTGCACTACGTAAAATAATACTATAAGCATTGAAAATCCAAACAATTAGATACATCAGCACCGCTACGAGGCTGAAAATAATGAAAATACTATCGTAGAGTCGCCTGAAATTATGCAACTACAGAAAAAAATACACCCGAGGCCAAAGTAAGGGAACTGTAGAGTGCAGCGAAGTCAGCTTGCAACGAGAATCGGGGTCTGCCCGTTGCGAGGCGAGGGATTGCATGCTGCTCTAATTTGCTGATCTGTCGGTGCCATGGCGACTACGATCAACCCATCTGCGCTTGCCTGTCCGCAGTTCGAAGTGTGCAGCACTAGCTCGGACGTCTTGCAGGTTACCTTCGATGGCAGCGCAGGTTTTGGTCCGGTAGCAGTCCACTGTAAGAATATGGTCGTCAGCCTTCAATACATATAGTCGCATATAGTCTATCCATCTGTCGCGGTGTCATAAGAATCTTACAGGCGCGTTGCAAAAATAGGTTTCTGCCCGAGAAAACCCTGCTCTGGAGCCAGGCCATACGGTGGCCCATGTCGTTGAGCTTCAACTCCCTTGCGCGCCTTGAACTTCTCATCCTGGGAACCATAACTTCACCGTCCTGACTATCCGGCAGTGGTACTCTGACGGAGATCGATGAGGCGAGCTTCGAGCCGCGTCTGCTGATATCGCGCCCGTCCGTATCCTGAATACCATCGTCGGACGCATCATCTGAGAAGAAATGTGCCCCAAGGGCATTCGGTGGCGGATTCTGCATCTCTCGAGGAAAGAAGCTACGCGGGTAGACGCTGGCGCGTGTTCGGAAGCTATCCGGGATTTCGTTGGTATCCACGCCGTCAAGGGTCACACGTACTCGGAGGCGAGAGCCACGTCTATTGTCCTCTACAAGGACAAACTTGCGTTTCCTCGCCTCCGGCAAGTCGGGAAAGAGGCCATCGTGCTCATCGTCAGAAGTACGGCTTCTTTGCTTCGCAGGTACCGCGGAGCTGGTGTGAGGCGTATGCGAAGATACCGCAGCTGCCGGTGTGGCTGAAGGAGGGTAGCCATGGTTACCGTATCCAGTAAATACGTGGGCAGTCCGTACGTCTTGTGTGTTCGTTGTGCTTTGGCCATTGCTTGGGTATGGCAGATCACTTTGATGCGAGTTGCTTTCCGCTGCACATATATGTTAGCTTATACATCAGATGGCAGTCAATGATGCGAGGGCATAAGCGTAATGCGAAGGAAGACGTCGGGTCTTAAAAGGACAGGTCGCAGCCATCAGGGAATCAAGGGAAAACGTCAAACAATGCTCTTGACTGTAACATTGGTAGTCAAAAAGGCTCAGAAAGCTTTTCTAAAAATCAGTCAAACCCTTGCAGCGTTCTGGAGCAATGGTACGCAAAATCAGCTGCAAACTGAGGTGCTGGTTTTAAGACAATAATGTACAGGATTGTGTGCGGAGAGAAAGGAAAAGACAACTCAGTTTCGCGACAGCACCTTTGCCTGCGAGGCGGAAATGTGTAGAGGAGAACAAGTAAAGCAACGACCCAACTCGATTTTCCGACATATGAAACAAAAACAGTGGTAACGGATAGATTTCAACCTTGAACAGAAACGAACTCTCGTGGGAGTGTGCCCTCCCCCCACGTAAGCCCAAGATGGCGACAAGGAAATAGCAACGAGAGGACCAGATATAAATTGGACAAGTAAAGGGATCTGAGTATATGAAGTATCAAGTGCAGTGAGTCCAAACTGAGGTGAGAATATATAAAACGGCACAAACTTTTCTCCCTTGGGGGGGGGGGATGATATATAGCAGAAAATGGGTGGTGGTATCATCAAATCAGAACGCATAATGGCGACAGAATGCGACCAGGTGCAGTGGGGGCAATGCGATGATGGATAAGGAACAAAAAGGCAAAAGTGTGGCAGATGCAGGATGTATGCAGGGTATCACATCTGGTGGAACATACCGACTTCATCTCCTCCCCCAGTGGCGGCCGCAGGATGAGCGCCTGCATGATGGTGATGCATCGGTTGGCCCATGCTCGCCAAGCTGGGCTTACTTTCCATCGTTGGTGTCGGACTGGGCACCATGGAGCTAGGTCCATTCGCCAAACCCGGAGGTGGCCCATGACCAGGCATGTGGGCAGCGGGCGGATGAGCAGGGCCTTGCGACTGTTTGCGATTGTTCATCTTCGCCATCCTGCGGACTCGACGGCTTCGTAGACGGGGATCTTGGTTGCTGTTGCGCCAGCTATCAACAGCTCTCTGAATCAGACCTCTCTTGCCACGGAGTGGAGCATTAAGCTGGGCAAGAGCCCAGCCAACGCGGTTGCAGTCCGTCTCATACATTAGACGATTGCCACGATACTGGTCCTTTGGGCAACAAGCGCGAGGATAAACACAGTTTTCCTGTTTGAAGTCGGCGGACAACTCATCTGTATTGACGGATTCAACGTCACAGCGAATGGTGTATTCCATTTTCACGCGATCCCGCGAGTACTCAAAGGCAATCCACTGAACACCATTGCCATCTTGCCTCACAACAAGTGGTGTCGTGGCGGGGATCGGACCAGGAGCGGCATTGGGGTTGACGGCGGTATTATGATTACCGGGGCTATGCATTTGAGGTGGTTGCTGGTGATTTGCTTGGGGCATTGGGGATCCCTGAGCTTGCTTCTGCATTTGGAGGGGGACCTGGGGCTCGATTTTTGGGCGAGGGCTGCTGGTCATGCCAGGTTGTGCATGCTGGGGGGCATGTTGTTGCATCTGGTTCGGCGCAGTCGTGTGAGACATCATCAAGTTTGCTTGCGAAGTCATCGGTTGTTGCGGATGGTGGGCATGGTGGCCATAGGGAGAGTGTCCGGTCTGAGAAGGCATCGGTTGATACGGTGGCTGCGGCTGGTAGTACATAGATTGAGACAAATGTTGGGAGGGCGCTTGTCCATAGAGGCTTCGATGCTGGTCATGCTGAGAAGGAGATGCGACAGACGCAGGAGAGTTTGACTGCGGTGTGTGATAGGACATAGGGGGGTAAGGCGGTCGGGGCATCTGCGCTGCGGCCATCATGTCGGACGTATCTGTCAATTAAGGCGACTATTAGCAACGCAATGCCACTCGAATATCCCGGCAAAATCGCATCGTAAAAGTGCCGTAGCACAAAGAGAGACGTATAAGGGGCACTCACCGGCGGAAGTATACCCGCTCGTCGCACCAGGTGTACTGTACGGACTAGGATGATTGTAATAGTTGAGATTGTCCTGCGTGTTCCCAGTTTGATTTCCCTGCTGGTACGCAGAGGGAAGGGATTGCGAAGGCGGGTGATAGGCACTGTGGTGATTGGATTGTTGTTGTTGGTGAGCTTGGCTAGGATGCTGCTGGTGAACTATGCTAGGCGGCCGGGAGTGATGCAAATGCTGCGTAGGCGAAGGACCTTGCTGTTGCTGGTGGTGAGGATGCTGCATAGAGAGGAGGCCCATCAGTAAGACATTGACGTTAATGAGAGAATAAAGAAGAAAGGCTCCAGGGCGCAAAAGAAAAGAAAGCCTGGTGAAGCAGGTTGTCTTGTCAGGCAGTGGTGGTGTTTTATTTAGCCCCTTGACCGTCCAAAAGAGAGAAAAAAAACGAAGAGGTCCGGGGAGGCGTGTGGTGGAGCGTGCAGGTCCCTGGCACTGGGACCAGACTAGGATGCCACGGGTGAGGCGTGCTAGGCCTAGAAAGGGGGCTGAATAAAACAAACCGGGTCCTGCAGGTTGTTTGCCCAGTCAAGAGAGCGTTGGGGGGAGCGGGCCACAACGTGGGGAAGTAGCACCAGGCCAGCTGGGACGGAGGGAAGGTAGGCAAGTAAGGTAGGTACTACCCGGGTCGGTAGGTTCAGGCAAGGATTAATTCCTTTGCATCGAACAACCGGCCCTTGCGCGTCTAACACTCGTAGAACAGGTAAGGATTCGCTCCATCCATGATTCTAGATCACGACTTGACAGCTTCGACCAGGGGCATATCAACGCATCTCAGAGGCAGATTGGTAGGCCGGGGACGGGGACGGGGATGGGCTGGCTGGCGGGAAAGGTAGCTAAACGAGCCAGTCTAAAAAACCCTGTGTTGTCGGGATTCTGGACAGCTCTGGAAGGGGGTCCAAAGTAGGAACTCAAGTGGGTAAAAAAAAATGAGCTGATAAAAGGACTTGGGCACTCCAAATGGCCAGGAGCGGGGTGCCTACTTGGGTGGTGATTGGCACCATCCCAAATGACACAGACGAAAAACGGCGCGACCTTGCGTGCTGGGAAATAAGTCTGAGTAAACGTTGAGTGGTAATGTTCATCAGCAGTGACGGGCTAGTGCCAAGTCAGGCAAGAGGAGCGCCGGGCATGAAAGAAATGCCGAACCTGCGCCTCTGGACTTTTCATTGCTTTTATTCTTGCACTCGCGATGGCAGAGATCGCAGTATGCACATATGGCATATTATCCCTTTCTTGCTTGCTTCTCGCGTCCTGTTATCCTCTTGCTTGCCGGCTAGTCAACAAGGGGGTTGGATGGAGCCAGGTGAAGCGCTCATGCAAGGCCGGGGGGTGGTGGATAGGGCAATGTACTGGTACGAGTCCTGTTGGTAGCTTGTGGTGGAGATAGCGTTTGCTGCACAGTGCAGAAAGTGGCCCGAAAGGCAGCGAGCCAGGCTTCGCCAGCGACACTGGAACCAAGACAGGCTCCAGCGGCTCCTGATAAAACAGCCAATGGCAAGCACAAGTGGCAAGATTGTAATAACGAAGACAAACGGAGCGCAGTGACGAAACGCTGCGTCTCTTTGGCTGGCGACAGCGGTGTGCAGGTCGCCGCAGGGTTGCCCCTGTCTCGGGGGAGGGGGCCAGGTCATCCCCATCCCTCCCATGCCCACATCTGCCGCTTTTGTTGACGGCAGAGCAACCAGGCACAGGCTTGGACTCGGGTAGGCTGGCTCTCCATCGGCCTTGATCACGATGGCAAATACCCACGTCACTCCCCACCAGTTGCAGCGACTGGCATCCTGCATAATAAGCAGCTGCTTGAGTAACTCCGCACACGGCTGCTCCCCTCTGCAACAGCAACTGACAACACCCAAGTAGCATCATGGGTAGTCATTGTGTGATGGGGGGACAACCTGGGCATGATTCAGGTCCTGTCCACTGAGCTAGCCTGCTGTGGCGCAACAATTTTTGATACCGTGGTGTCCGCGCAGAGGTCGAGGCGTGGCGCTTTCGCGGTCAACGGTACTTGCTTGCTCCTCAGCCGTGCTAACATTGCCATCGGATAAGCCCCTTAGCGGGTCCACAAGAGCCTGGTTCTTTGCAGCCACTGGCTGGTGGCGGCACTTGGTAGGTATGCCGGCAGGCTGGCGCGGCTTGCGAGTGAAATCAATATCCCGCCGAGCCCGTCATGTACTTAGTAGGCCTTGGAGTTAGGGTCCCGCGCAAGTTGCAGTTTCGCAGCTACCACTCGCTGACTACCACTCGCCCACAATTTGCCTTTGACGCAGTTGGCTTGTTCAACCACGGCGGCTATGTCGCCAAACATGAGTTCCATCACTTGAAGGAAGCGGGAAGCTGAACTGGAACTTGAATGGTTGATCTGCGTAGCGGACACGTGCAGCTTAGCACTCACTCGCATGCACATTCACTTCCTTCACCATCCAATGTGAACATGCGACAATCCTGAGCCACTTGGATGGTTTTGGTTTTCACCATGCTCGCAGTTCAGAGTGATATTCCACTGGTATTTCCTTACTGGTGTGAAAGAACGCAACAAGAAGAGATCTCAATCGACTTACCAAATCGTCTTTCAAGTGGTTCCGGACCTGCTGAGACGTAGCCATGGTTACAACGCTTGACATCAGCGTCTCGTTTGGGTATTGCCTAGCACACCATTAGCAAGCCATTCTGAAAATACAACACAAATTTTGCGCCAGATTATGCCGATTGTCTTTGTCGTGGCAGTGGTCTGAGACTGCCGTTCTACCCGGTTGCATGGTCCGCCAGTGATCCCGCATTGAACTACACGTAATGTAGCCGCGGGGGGGGGAACTTACTGGAGATGCAATATCAAGTCAAGGCAAACGTTTGTACTGTCAAGTTCCAGCAGGATCAGGCGCTGAAGTCAGTGCAAATCACTGTAGGTATAATAACCTAGCGGCGTGAATATGCCAACAAGCTTGTCGAAAATTTCGCCCACGTCGAGAAGAATGCAGATGAATATGCCTCGTGGAAAACGCGCCTCGCTTTTTCGGTAGCTTCCTGATTTTGCGAACAGGTTTGATCAGTCTTTGCTTTACAGATGCAACGTTGTAAAAAAAAATCGATCGATCGCAAAATTGACCCCTTACCTGGTTGAGAGAAGCAGCGAAACGCGCGGTCTCTATTGTACTTGAATATGAAGACGTAGTTGGCAGTTATTTCGTGATATCAACTTGGTAGTCGGTAAAATGCAGTGGGACCGTTGCGATTAAGAGTGGGACTAGAGGCCGGGTCAGCACTAGAACCCCCTGTCGTTGCTTGATGTTGTGTGTACTATCTGGGCTGCTTGGAGCTTCGTGACGCCAAAAACTGCCAATTGTACAGTCGAGGTATAACCAGGCTGTTGGGAAGGTTTGCGGTTACCAGACACACTCCTACAAGAACATTGGCGGTGTGTGCATGTGTGGGTGAAGTGTGGGTGGCGGTAGCGAGATTTTGTGACGGGGCGCCAGAAGAAGGGTAGGCACAATGCAGAGGCTATCTCAGTGGCCCTTTCGCGCCGGTTGAGGATATGTAGCAGCGGTTGGTGGCGCGTACCGATCAATAGGAAACTATGCCAGTTTGTGTGAACTTCGAGCCCGAGAGGTATATGGTGCTGTCGAAGGCGGAACTCTCGAGGTGATTCGTCCCCAGGAAAACGCAGAGCGATGTCGAGGTTGTCGATTAACTGATGCACCGGGCCTGGTATGAGTTGAAAGCTTCGCGATTCCAACTTTCCAGTACTGAGCGTCGAATTGAAATCCAGCTCGTCAGGATAGGTGCAGAAGACAGAAAACACGTCGACACGTCAAGATCAGTAGCACTTTGTAAAAAAAAAAAAAAAAAAAAAAACAGTGAGAAAGTGAAGTTGGAGAAAAAAGAACGGTTGGCGCAGAACAAGGTCAGGGTGGAAAGGGAGGGCGGGTCGGCAAGGCAAGGCTGCCCCTGTTTTCAAATGCAAGGTCCTCGCGGAGCCGTTGAATCAGAGGAACGGCTTTGGGCTGGTGGTCGGTCAATGGGAAGCTCACTTCTATTCTCCAAACCAGTAACCGAACAAGTGGTCGAAGTAACATAACTTACCAGCATGCTCTTACTGCAAATTAGCTAAAGCCTACCTGGTGGGCCGGAAAAGGGGGACAACAAGTCTCACCTCGGGCGATATTAATAGCATATTGTCCTCATCCGAAACATCTGCCATGACAATTGTAATTTGCCTGGCGAACCCATGGTACATGTGCTCTAATTGCCTGGAGGCTTGCATTATGCCCATGTTGCGCCTTATGCATCGCAAGATAACTGCTAGCAGGTAGTTAAGGTGGTGGCTTTTGCTTTTCTTAGGCCATTGTCAATCAATCCTTCTGTCATATGCACGGGCACGCACGCGGCACACCCACACTGGCTGCCGTGTGAACACACCTCCACTCTCCCCTTTCTTCCCTCCAGCACCCGCATGTTAATTATTAGTGCGGCCCTTTCCAGTTAGTAGGGAGTTAGACCAAGCGCTGGAGCTCAACCTTTCGGGACGAAAACCGGAAGGCTTGGCGTAATGGAGGAGTCTTTGAATGGGGCACTGGCGGATTCGACGAAATTGGCGTGGGACAGACCAGTAGTATTGGGGCAATGTAATAACTCCAAAAAGCCCAGTTACCCAAGATTAACTGGCTTATTATTATTCTTTGCTCGCTCTGGTTCCGAGGTGGCGCACCTCGTCATACATCGTGTAGCCATCAACATCATTATTGCTACCATTAACAGTGTAGCATGGATACTACAAATAGTACGGTCTACTAACTTCCCCTTCAATATCAATCAGTGTGTGTAAAAGATAGTTCGTATCCCGATATCCGTACCCGAGTCTTTGATGACCTACAGAGTGAATAGCGCCTCCACCCTGTCAAATCGCCGCCTGCTCCCTCCTTCCACCAGGCAAGTTGCGACTAGAAACACCTGCAGTAACTACTTAGTATGTCATGTTCCCGGTTCAGACTAATAAAGGTTCAATCAGCAAGACCTCGTTCACGTTCGAGTACCAGTATCCTCTACGCCAAGACTCGACAGGGTGGCCAGGATGCTGTTGGCGGCTAGTGTGGGTGCCGCCACCTCAAGTGCATGCCATCGAGTACCGAGTACCTGACGTCTTTCATCGATGTACTAGTTAGTTAGTTACCAATGCCTGCCACGATCATCGTTCCTGGACAAAGGCAACCGCGCCGGCTGCGCATGACAGGGTTCTTTAAGATCGTTATCCGACCTGTACTACGCCACGATCTCTTGAAAGCAAACAAAACTCCAGATGTGTATAGGGGCGGAGCTGGCAGCGGTAAAAAGTTAGTACATTAGGGTATTTCAGTGATTGGCGTTGTTCTGATAATCACGGCCACCGCCGTGGATATCGTATTCAAAAGACCGCTCAACACTCAATATATCACATAGAAAACATCAGTCGCCAGTGGAAACACATATGCAGGGGGTTAGAGAGTGACGGTTACTGTCGCTGCGTCAGCTCCCGCTCGCTTGAAATCCGTGCATGATTGATTATTTTTCTCTCTTCTATTGTATCCTGCCACGCTTGACCACGTGGTGACCGGCATCGTTACCATGCTGCACTGGACCGAAAGGTCTTACAATGCCGACACGGGGGACTATTATCTCGAGGTACCCCGTCGTAACTCATCCCAGTTTACGGTAACGTCAATTTACTCGGCAACAGCCTCGATCGCAATAGAGCCTGGCATGAGGGCAGGGGCTCCCGATGTCTGCACAGGGTCAGGGCCTCCATGCAGGAGCCTGCCCACCGCACTGGAAATACATTTATGCAAGCCGTTTGCGTTTAAAATGGTGGGCTTCGCACCCTGGCTGCCTCTCCTTATGGGTAGGAAGCCTGGCGAGACTGGTGCAAGAACCTGCAGAAAACTAACTTTCTTCTAGATCTGGGGCAGAAACGCTAGAATCCTTCCATGGTCCCGTTAACGTCAGGAGCAGTGCTAGGGAGACCTGGTTGTGTCGGTTGTGTCTCTTACCTGTTGGAGGGCGATTGCCAACGTAAATCCCAGCGCCGATTCGAGTAAAGGAACCGCCACACAGGACCAGAATGATACGCGGTGGCACAGCTTGCATCTCTGCAAGATCTCCTGCACCTAATCTTGTGTCTCCAAGGAAGTATGAGTCGCATTTTAATTAATATATCAACAAAGTTAACACTAGGACCTACCTCCACGCAGACGTATAAATTCTTTATTGCCGCCTGCTGGTGGTCGGAGTAATTGCAGCACTGGTTACCATCTTAAGGAAATCTGGTTGACGGATGTCGAGAGGCTTGGCTGGTCCCCAAGTTAGATAGGTTACTAAGAAAACGGTGAACGGGGACAAGGACAAGTATCCATTGAAAGTCGGCAGAGGGAAAAAATAAAAGGGGCTGGAGTGAGAGGCAAATGGGTGGCGCAGTTCGGGTAGTTGAAAGTCCACCCCTGATGGAACATCGCCCTTCTATCAATATCAGCGTATCTGATTCATCCATCACTTTTCTTTAATGCAAATGCACCATGTGTAGTGGCCGTGTAAATACATCCACCCTTCCGTGCCCGCCCTTTTCGCTCACCATAATGGCCAATGTCAACCTTTATAACATGGGATAATTGTAGCTATGTAGTTTTGGCTCTATATACGTGCATAGCTCCTTTCCATGGAGTGGGCCCTGGTCACAGGGAATCCAGCCTTCGTGGGGCCTCTGGGCGAAGACTGAATCGCGCATGGTGCAGTAACAGGTACCTAGTCACTTGTGGCGGCCAACTTACGCGAAAACAGGGTCCTCCCGATGTATTCGCAGATAACTACCTAGTTAGATAGCTAATAACAATGCCTAACTACCTAGTTGATTCGGTAGGCGTGCTAACGTTAGCATGTGTGTGCCGTTATTAGTTGGCAGCGGTCTTGGTTGACGCACAATGAATGGATGCCTCATTAATGCCCTGATCTTGGGCTCTTCAGTTTACAGGCTATCGACTCAGAAAGGTACATTTTGCTTGCGTGATCTCAGCTAGCCTGGCTTCGGCACGCCAGCAGTATTTCTACCATGTCCAAATGCTCCGTATTATCTATTGCCAACCACGACTGCGCCTCCGTTGGGCATCCAGGCCGCAATGTCTGGCAGCCTTTCTCTCTCGATTCTCCCGCACCCGTGCAGCCCAGAGCCGAACGCCACGGCCGACCAATGAAAGCACTGGTTGTCACGAAAAATCCTCGTAGTGCGAGGTGACGGGATGTGATGATGGCTGGCTGGCGTTGTCAGCTTGCAAGTGCCGTCCCCACTGCTCTGTTTCAGGCCGTCGTCACTGCGGAAGACATACGCGGTTGCCACGCACTCGGTTTTGGGGCGCAACCATTTTCACTTCCTTTGGTTTCTTCTTTTCTTTTTTTTCTCAGCGCGCCTCCGTGTGCCATTTGCGCCTCCTTATTTGGGGTTTCCTTCCATATTGTTTAATTTAGCACTAGTCCTCATACGAGGCCAGCACTATCATGGCTCTGGTCTTGATCTATCCAACGCTGCGTCTTCCTCTTTGAGGCAACACTGCTATCCCCTGACCATATATCCATGATTCACATCCGCATGGCTTTCAGTGACCACATAAGGCACCACCTGGAAGTTACCACGTCAGATATATATGTACATCGGTCGTGATGCGCGTACTCTCTCCTTCGTCCGTGTAAATAACTCCGCTCCAGGCACATACTCTCGTTCTTTAAACAGGTGGACCTTCCCTCGCCTGGGAGGGTATTCTTGGCACCTTTGGTCGGCGTTATCCCTCGTGCCGGTTCATTACTTGACGCCGTGGCGAGAGGCATTCTGCTCGGGACGGCGGCTAACTACCATTGACGACGTTTCCATATCACGAACCCACATACATGGGCGTCAAAGC
The DNA here is from genome assembly GCA_025583755.1 of Cordyceps tenuipes. NCBI lineage: Eukaryota > Fungi > Ascomycota > Sordariomycetes > Hypocreales > Cordycipitaceae > Cordyceps > Cordyceps tenuipes. The sequence continues at coordinate 21,552 of JANZYN010000112.1, forward strand.
ATAGCTCCATCACAGCGCTTACTAACAGGACCAGTAGTGACAGGGGAAAACCCAGCCACGTCGTCGATTAATCCATAGTAACTCGTACGCTGGAGCGCTGCCGCCTTATTGTCCGTATAGGGTTGCAAAGGGGTGGTTGGGGTGCTACCCTGTAGTATGCCAGTTGGTGCCGCATGGGCTGCTTTCGTTGGTTTTCTGTTTCTTGCTTACATTGGCTCTCCTACCACCTCGACCCGTTTCTCGAAGATCGGCCTATCGTTGGGGATATGCAGTCCAGCACCACCTGTGATAGCTATGGAACCCGATATATTTAACATGGTTAGAACCGACATGACCCATCCTAGCAAAGATAGCTCATATAGTGGGCGCAAAGGGAAAACAAACGACCCGAAACATGAAAACTGGTATGGAACAGGCAAACGCAAGACGAGATATCACACTACGGGCCCTACCGGCGATATGTATCACCATCACCACGATGCTGTTCACGCCCTGTGTCATCATCCCTCGCAGGCCGCCTCCGCCGCTCCGAATCCCCATCCGCATTATCATCACGGGGCCTGTCTGGCCTTCTCGCCGTCGCATTACTGTCCTCATCATCCTGCCTCGATCGCCTCGCCCGACCACAGTCGCCATCGACGCCCACTAGCCCACCACTAGGACCGTCAGTTGTGTCATCGCTGGCACTTTGTTGCCCCCCATCAGCGTCAAAATTGCCATCAATAGCGCGTGTCCTGGAATTACTATACACATCAACCCACCCACGAGGGCCATGTGAGCGATTATGACGAGAGCTGTCGTCGTCTTGACGATGCCTCCGATCCTGCTCGCGGTCTGGCCGATCTCGGGTTCGCCGTCGCTCTATATCATGTTAGAACTACATAGCCAGGTCAAGAAAAGCAATACCTTACCTCGAAGAACCTGAGTTGCGGCAGCATATGCCTGTATCTCCTCCTTGTCGAGGACACGCAACACAATCACGAAATCATCTCGCTCCTCAAATCGCTCCTGCCCAAGAGTTAGGGCTTCAGGATTGACCACCTTCCGGTTAATTTTTGTCCACCTTGCCCCAGGCGGGACTTCCTTGAGCTTTTTATCCTCCTTGTGAGGAGCAACCCCCTCCCGGACAGGATTAGCCTCCTCAGGGAAGCTGGCGCTCGGCTGCTTGAGGATACTCCTCAGAGGCTTGTCGTCTCTCTTATCGTGAGGAGGTGACACGACACGGGCATGGTTATTGCCGGATGGAAAGCCGACAGCATACTTCTGATCAGCATCATCTGCGGCAGGGACACCCGGTGGCTCCTCCCCCGGGAGCGGGGAGTGGCCCGAACGCTCATTTTCACCGTATGGAGTAGCATTACTATGCTGATGACTCTCTTGGATCCGTAGAGCAGCAAGTTGCTGCTTCACCCGGCGGAGATCATCAGCATTCCGGGGGTTAAAAGAGTTGGACGGCTGCGCATCTCTTCTAGCTCTGCCCCGCCCCGCATCATCTGCCTCAGATATAGATGCAGTACTGTAATTGACCAAAGAAGCTCCCCGACTCTCCGAGAGACCACTGGAATCCTCGGTTGTTCGGGAAGTTTCCGGTTGTGGGCTATGCTGATCCTTCGTAGCCTCAGCAGAGCCTTTGGGTAGAGAATTTCTCGCAGCGTCTGGTGTCTCACGACGGATTGAGTCCTTAGTACCTGAGTTGGGCCCAGCATCTCTTTGCTCACCAAGACCGCTGATCGGTCCGGGCTCATTGTCTCTCCCAGAAGCGGTAAGTGCGACCGTGGCCGCGGTGATACCGAACCCAGCACCCGCAGTTTCAAGAGCGCTGTGAGAAGTCTCTCTGCTATTATCCTTCCTGTTGGCCTCCAGATGCTTTCTTTCACTAGTAAAAGGCGTTGGGCTACTTTGTGTGGGTTTTCGAGGTTCATAAAGTGGCTTCTCTCCAGAGCGTAAATGATCACCAACCCGAGGTTCGACTCGGTCACGTTGGCTATCACGACGAGTATTTGGTCGATTGTCTAGGGCGCCATCTGCGCCTGTGCGAAGACCAAAGCCACGACTTGGAACACTGTCGTCGTAAAAGTGTGAGGAATGAGGTCGTCTCCTTTCCGCTCCTCTGTCAGCACTCTGATTACGAGCGTGGCTGGGAGGATCTCGCAGGGGCTCTCGACTGGCATATAAATTTTCCCAATAAGATGGCTCCTGAGTGATAGAAACGGGTCGCCGGTGCCTCGCTCCCGTATTTCGCAAGTTCACAGACGTCTCGGAATATGGGAGTGGCCGCGGAGGCTTCGGTGCGGCAGGCGGGGATTGGTGATCTGAGTCGAGGGTGCAGTCTCTGTGCGTTTTGTCGAACCTGCGGGTGGTTGGCGGGAGGCCGCTGCGGGGATCCCGTCGCCCATGCGGCACCGCATAGGCCCGATGCATCTCGTGTCTCATACCATCACTCCCGGGGTCCATGGCATACGATGCTCGAGCACGATGGTAGCCCCGTTCAAAGGTATCGTATCGCTGGGACCGAGATGGTTCCGAGTGCTCGAGATCATATCGGACTAACTCTCCAGCATTTGTGTACTTGTAACCGTCATCCCCATAGTCGACCGATGCTGCACTGTGGCGGGCATTGTTGGAGTGAGGGGTGGAAGACCGAGGTAGACGGTAGGACTCGGCGTCGTTGGGGTTTAAGAGACTGTCTCCGCGGCCTCTGCGGTGAGTATGGCTTTCAACGTAGTAGGGCCGCGCAGCACTGCGGGTACGGTTCGTGGAGGCTGGCACGGCATAGTACTGGGAATTGGCATGGCGGTAGTCGTCGCGAACGGGACTGTTCTGAGGCCGATCGACTTGTCTTGTAGTGATAATCATAGGCGGCCTTGTTACCGAGTCCATGGTTGATCGCCTGGCGTGGGTGTGGTCGCGTGTTTCAAGGTGAGATCGGGGATTTTGAGTGAATGCGTAGGTTCTCGTGGCGGGTTGGCTAGAGGAAGCCGTGGAGCTGAAGTGGCCACGAGGCGAAGTGGTAGGATGGCGGCTGCTGGCCGCGTTTAAGTATGAGTTGTCTGCATATGACGTCTGATATGCCACCCCAGCCGGTAGAGAGGATCGCGAGGGGTTCGTACTTGCCGGCCGGCTGAGGTGATGATAGTTGCGATGTCGATCCGCCATGACTGAAGCCTGAATAATGTGATTCAAGCAGCCTTGGCAACAGGTAGCAGCTAAGCTCGGTAATGCAGCGCCGTTTTATGCAACGTGGAAATGAGAGGAGGCGTGGTGGTCGTGAGCGCTCTGGTCAGTGAGGGGCTGTGTACACCAGTAGGATAACTAGCGGGAGCTGATATTATGCACCGCGGGTGTTGTCGTTCAGCGCCGTGTGTTGTTTGGCAGAAGTTTTCAAGGCAGCTGGTATTGCGCAGGAGCTAGACGAAAGCAAAATACCCACAAATGCGACGTACGCACGTAAGACCAGCTAAATATTTGGCTGCGGGCTGTTTTGAAGCGAGTTAGAGCACTGGTAGATTCCATGGTTATTTGGGGGTAGGTAGGAAACGAATGGACGGATATGAAGAACTGGAGACGCAATAACGGGGAGCGTCCGGTGCACTTACTTGTGTATAGTAGCGCAAGGGAAGTGATAATTGCCATTCAGCGCTAGAAAGCTACGTGGAAAAGGCCTGATTGCCCTAGAACGCGAGGAAATCCGGAGGTTGGTTGGTGCTTGAAACTGAATATAATGGAGCGGGCGAAGGTTGTTGGGTTTTCTATGGCGAGAGGCTGGCCACCCACCAACGACGTCACCCTGCAAAAAGCATTGTGGCCTAAATATGTTGGCGTGTATTCAGGTGAAGATGCTGGGCGTGCACACCACTTATTACTGGACTTCCTTCCCCATATCTTTATGTGTGCCCTGTATTCTGCGAAAACTTTTCTCGTGTCCGTTCACTGTGTAACTAGTAGGTACCTTAGTACCTGTTACCCAGGAGGCACCGTACGGGTTAGGGAATGGTGAGGCTAACTACTACTTGAGTAATTAGGGATTGAGTTAGTACCTTGGTTTAGGTACCTACCTAGGTAGTTAGGTACTAATGTAACTAACTAGTTAGTTAGTAGGTACCTGCAAAGTGAGTTAGTCCCTGGGTATAGGTGCAACTTGCAGGGGCTACAGGGCTGAGTCCCGACTGTTAACAGACCAACTTATTATTAGCATGAGCCAAACGACCCCGCCATTAGCCAACTTACTGCCCTGCCCATGTTATATACAGGTAGCTACCTTATCTAAGTAGGTGTTTAGAAACTCCCCTAACCTGGGTGGCACCTGCATTCTCGGAACGCGGGTTGTATGACCGGCATAGGTTCGGTGAAGCTGATCGGATACCCAGCACATTTTGGGCGAGACTTGGCTGTCTTGGTTTTGACTTTATGCCGCACAGCCATAAAAGATGTCAATGGCTGCCTGACATTGGCGTGACAGTGGTTGATAATACCAGACACGGAGTTTTGTAGTGACATCATTAGGCACTGGTTATTGGCACCAGCCCCATCAAGATGCCCAACGGCAGGGATGCTGGAGACATGGCTTTGCTATTCCGTACGTAGCATCGCTATGTAGCAATCTTCTCAACTCAATTATTCAACCAGCATCTTCGCATGGCTGCGTCATAATCGAGCTAGAGCCCAGAGGATCCCATAGCGGTAATGACATCGCGTCCGTTTATTAAAGACATCCAGTACTGCCCGTGTACGCAAAGTCGTGGGTCAATAACCACCTAATAAACGAATCAATCATCAGCTGCTGGTCCTCAACTATTCTGAACCCACCATTGGACGGGCTTTTGAGTCGCATCGTCAATATGGACTGCCGTCAAAACTATGTATGGCATGAGTCATCTTGCTCTCTCTAGTCACCAGCCTTTCGGCTGTGCTCATACCCAGAGAGATCTGCACCCAGAACACCTAGATCCTTGTCACTGAACTGACCGACGTCGCAGCCAAAGAAAATTGGCATGCTAGCCTGAATCATGCTCATGACGCAAATTTGGGGGTTTCCATATCAACGTTGACATATTCAACTTTCCGGCCTCCCACGATATCACCCAGCCGGTCAACTTGAGAAGTGCCATTAGCGTGTGGCGCGGATCGTGAACAAGCGAAATCATCCCGCCCAAAGTCTCCGAGTTGGCGTGGATTGCCCCGGAGGAGATATCTCGAGCAAACGCTTCCGGCGAAGTGCTTAATCGATGAGCCTCACCGCTCTCATCGTTGTATTCCCAGATGCATGACTCGGGTGTTACTTGGGGGCGGCCTCAGGAGCAGGGCCATGATCGTTAATACTTGCTGCAGAGATATCACATCATTACTGCTGAGAGTGGTTCAACAGCAAATTTCCTGCCCAATAACTTCCACGGGGTGAGCACGTTTTGACGAAGCCTTGCTCTCAATTTGGTGTTGAGTGTTGAGAACACCTGAGTTCATCGCATTCCGATTATCAGGATAACTGGGGTTGGGAATCAAGCCGTATTTGGCAATAGGGCCCTATACCATGCTAATTTGTCCACCACCGCTGATTTTATCAGCGAATAGCTGCTCGACGACCCGACTTCCAGTGCCATCCCGGAAAGTATCGATGATTTGTTCGAGGAACCAGGTGGCTTTCTCAAACTTGTCCGAGAAAAACAGATCTGCCTGGGAGAGCTCGAAGGGCACGAGTCCATGTTTTTACATGAGGGCGAACCCAAAAAAGGATCTGTTGAGGCGATCACTTCATCCTTAGGAAGTAATTGAGTTTCCTTTAAACGGGCTCTTATGGCTGAAAATCTTCTGATCAAGCTGGAAAACAGTCGATGATAATAACGTTTGGCGTGTTTTCGATGACCCCAGCGCTGCGAGAGCCAGTCCAGTCTGAGAAGAATATAACAACCGAGGTATGCATACAGACATTGCTTCTCTTGCTGGAGTAGTAATTTGTAGCTTTTTTTCGGATCGTATAGCACCAGTTAAATGAATTCGTTCGAAGTAATGGGATCGACTAACTGTGGGGATCTTTGGTGTACGGAGTCGCCGATCTGTTTCTGGTTACAAACCTGAAGGCAGTCCCTCTCTCTATACAAGGCCACGAACACGATCGTATACCGCCTTTCCATGTTGCCTCAACTGCTTCGACGTTTTGAATATATGGATACTCAGGCTGTATTCTTGCGTTTCTGGTAAAGGCAGTCCAAATTTACCGATGGCCATTATGTTTCAATACATCAGTTTGAGGCAGCTGAGGAATCCTGAACAGGGCTGCTTGGGAGGCTGGCATCTTAACTGATCACCCTGGCGGCTGTCTGTAACTCGGACAGGATCTAGCTAGAGTCCAAGTTGCGGTCTGGACTTCTGGATTGAAAACAAACCGGGACTGATAACCCCGCCGCCTTGGTCATTCCCTGCGATCTAACACTCCATCAAGGGTCCGTCCCTGTGTGCATACTACCAAGTAGGAGAAGAAATATGGGGGAAAGTGTTAAATTCTACATCATCACCAGATGAATATCGCCGGCTACGCTCTTGGCCTGTCTATTGGCAAATAAGAAATTCTGCTGGTTCCCTTTAGCAAGAGAGCACACAGTGGTATCTGCGCGGCTTGTACCCTGATGGTTCAAAGTGTTACCCAGATTGCGACGGCGAGCATGTGTTGAGAGCCAGTCCAGCAAGGCAATTGAGAGTGTCATGTCGCTGACATTTTTATGAATATTCTCGCGTGAGATACATAATGAGAGCACTATAGGAGGGTGAAAGAGAGGCATGGAGAGACGGGAGTCTTCCTTCACATTGTCGAGGCCCACCGGGCCTTTTGAAGCTAGCTACATATCCAAACAATATATCTGATCCGATTCATATACGAGCAAACGACGCTCTTTACAGACGAGAGCCGTGGATGACCTTCATGTCAACTGCAAGCTCGCGACCATTGTCGTTAAGGACAAGAGCACGGACACTGCCGCGACCAGACTCGAAGGCGCTGCTGAGGCGAGACCACAGGTTGGACTGGTCAATGACAGCCAGGTTCTGCTTGACATCGCCAGTCTCGGTCATGGCAACAATATTGCCGCCCTGGAGATCAAGAACGCGATACTGCTTGAAAACAGGGCCAAGCATAGTCTGGACAACTACGCTGGGAGCGGGGTTGGAGACAAAGGAAGACTCCTCATGCAGCTGGCGGGTGAAAAGGTCAACGCCAAGATAGCGATACTGGCCAGTGGCGGAGGAGGTAGAGATGCGGATGACCTGGCACGGGCGTCCCTGCAGCATCAGGAAGTCACCGATGCGAATGTGGTGGCAAGGGATGGTGACGGTGTTGGGCAGATACTGGCCGGCTTCAGAGGGGCGACCGCGAGGAGCGGGAGCAGGACCATCGCGGATCTCTACGTCAATGTGCTCCTCATGATGTCCACGGGGATGAACAACACGGTCGGCAAGCTTGTGAATGCCATGGCGGAAGGAGTGGTAGTGACCTGGCAATCATGTTAGATGTCGGGAACTTGGATTGGGCAGCTTGTTGGGCAGGACATACCGTCTTCGTCGTAGTAACCCATCTTGGACTTCTGATCAGCGCGTCCGAAACGGTAGGGCTCAAAAGTTTCCTCGGTGATCTTGATATCCTCCTTGCGAGTAGAGGAAGGGTGTGGGCCTGCGTCAACGGTGTACTGGTCGACGTGGATGTGCCCCGACTGGTATGTCTGAGCAGGAGGGTCTACGGTGGTGTTGTATCGAGGGCGGTAGCGCTCACGATATTCACGCTCAATGTTGTCGATGGGTGTGCCGTAGGACTGACGGTGCGTATCGACCTCAATGCGAGTGTCGGCGTACTCAGTGTGTGCAGGTCTGGAAAGATTGTTAGCACCCGTACGTGCCTGGGAGTAGCTTGCTAAAAGTAGTCTGCAGGTTGGTGGATGGACAAGGAGGTATTGGTACCTGGGGCAACTGAAACCCCTGGACCGGGGTACACCGTGGCGAGGCTTCACCGCACCTCCGACCTGGGGGAGTGGGTAGGGCCTGCCTGGATAGGGAAAATTATGGGCTGATGGCAAGCAGGTTCTGGGGAAGGGAAATGTGACAAGAGGAGCGGATGGGCTTACCTGCGATCTTCCCCGACGTACTGCTGCTCCGACTGGAAACCGGGACGGCGGCGAATATCTTCTTCACGGGTAAAACGGACTTCTTCCTCGTTGACCTTGTGAGAAGAGAACTGGCCTTCCCGTCCGGCTGGCTGATTGTTGGGAAGAGTAATGTCAACCTCCTCGTGGGTCTGGGTGGTCGTCTGCGACTCGCTGTCCCTGTACGTCGAGGGAAAGATGCTGAAGGGCACGGGGACACGGGCTTCAAAGTCCAGATTGGCGACTTTTGCCTAGCGAGAGAATCTTCTCATACAACCTTTCGCAGCGAGCACGAAAGGATGACAAGAAGTCCTCTGGCTTTTGTCTTTGGAACAAAAGTCGAAGAAGGAAGAGAAAGAAAAGAGAGGGAAAAGTCCTCGATGAAATCTTTTCTTTCAACAGCTGTGAGTTGGTTTCTGTGTCTGGAGAAAAGTAATTTGGAAAGGAGAGGATGGCGGCCTGACGGATGCAGCAGAACGATGGCTTTTGAGGACCGGGGGAGACGTGGATTCGGGCTGGCTACATGTTATTACGTGGGCCTGTCGTAACTGAGGTCTGTACTCCATGTACTCCATACATGCTTTGATTCGATACCTTGCGGTGTGTTGACTTGTTGACACGGGCTGGGGGTTTGTTTACTTTTAGCGAAACCGGAATAGTCTGATGATGCCTCCCCACTGCGGCACCCCTCAGCTCGAAGCTACTGGTAGGCACGGCCACCGAAAGCGCCGCCGGCTCAGGCAACCCGGCACTTCCCTTGCTGATGTATCTACATGGAAGCTGGGAGGCGGTGGGCGGTGGGCGGTGGTGGCCGGGAAGCTCTCTGCAATACAACCCAACCTATTATTAGGGTGGGTGCGCAACTGGACCTATCAGGCGAAGAGAAAAGCGGAGGGAACCATTATGCCGAGGAATTTTGCCATTTCTCCTTGCGGACTTCTAGTGATCGGGCTTCCCGGCTTGCATTCAACAATGCTTGATGAGCTGGCTGCCCATAATTAGGCTATGCTGGTATGCGGAAGGCTTTTGTTGAAAAAAAAAAAAAAAAACGTGTCTTGGATGGGCTCCACTGTCTCGGAACCTCATCAAGGAAATATCCCCGCCACTAATCTGTACCTTAAAAGGACCTGATTTGGGCCCAAGGCTTGGAATTCCAGTGCCCAACGGTTAGATCTAAATGCCCGTAGAAACAGCTTCCCCGGCCCATGACCCAGCGCGAACCCAGCTGCTCCTGTGGACGCGTCTGACCGCGCAACTGAGGAAGCTGTGGGAGGGTTGCCTCGACAACTCAAGCCGGTAGGCCAAGCTCACGCCGTCAAACAATAATGTTACTCATCATTCAGGATTATGTGACGCTAACGACGTTTATGCCTCGGCTGTACTATATGTATATATGTACGGTGTATTCGTATGTGTCACGGTTCAAGCAAGAATCGTATTGATTGATGCATATACGTTGCTGATTACGAAGTATTGCTGCAACATGCAGGCTTTCTATCTGCGAGCCACTCACTATATGCATAACTGTTAGCTACCTAGGATCTATGTTCTTTTTTTAAGGGGGGTAGGATAGGCACATTTATTTGTGCCGCGCCATATCAGTTACTTCTCAGTTGACATGTGACACTATTCACTGCCTGCAACTACTCAGCCTAATAGTTGCCTACATACGAATTAGAGGTTCGCGACGTGGACAAGGGACCCCAACTGAACTGAACAAAAGGGTCGGAAAGAGTGATTAAAACAGTAAATAGAGATGAATGGACCGCAACATATGATGATGATGACAACTACTGATTCTGTTACAATGCACGTGACAATTCAAGTTCCCTACACCACGTTCAGAGCTTCGCTGGGGCTTCTTACCCCACCATACCATATCGTTGCCCCACGTACTGCATGACAAGTTTCCAGAACCCAGCCAGACCAGCAAATTCACAGGTGAAGCTTGCTGAGATCTCCGTTATAGGCGAGCCTACAACATGAAGCAAAGGTTCTCGTCCCTGGACGTCAAGGTGATAACAGTTACTCCCCCAGGTGCCAAAATGTTCTTCGACCTCGCTGACGGCTCGTTTCCACGCCTTAGGTGATTGCTCATGAACTGAATCAGAGCCTGACGTCGCTTCGAGTCGCCAATATTTACGATCTCTCGACAAAGATATTGCTGCTTAAATTTGCGAAACCTGATACGAAAAAACAATTGCTGATAGACATTGGCTTTCGTTGTCACACTACTGAATTTGCTCGCGCGACCGCCGGAAGTCCCTCAGCGTTTGTTTCTCGGCTCCGCAAGGTCCTCAAGACACGACGTCTTACTTCGGTATCGCAAATAGGAACCGACCGAATCCTCGAATTACAATTCAGCGACGGTCAATACAGACTGTTTCTCGAGTTTTTTGCTGTAAGAATGCTTGCGATCTATGGCGATGTCTGAGCCCAGCAATTGACTGAACATGCACAGAGCGGAAATGTAATCCTTACCGACTCCGGGCTCAAAATCCTTGCCTTGTCTAGAAATGTAATCGAAGGAGAAAGTCAAGAGGCGCAAAAAGTCGGATTACACTATTCCCTTGAAAGCAGACAAAACTTCCGGGGCATACCAGATCTTACGCAAGAGAGAATTCGTGGTGCACTGGTTGAGGCTGTTGCAAGGTCGTCAGCTGCAAAAGCTCCTACATCGAAACCGATTTCCAAACCAGGAGATGCACTCCGAAAATGTTTGGCTGTATCGATTACAGAATTACCCCCTATTTTGATCGACCACATTCTACAGGCAAACAATTTCGACACTTCTTTTAAGCCCGAGGAAATCTTGGGAGATGGTTCTCTTCTCAATAACCTGACGGAAAACCTGCGCCAAGCAAAAGAGCTTGTTGAATCTATCACATCGCCTGTAGTGTGCACTGGGTTTATATTTGCAAAAAAAGCACATCTGGATCAAGTCCAGCAGCGGAAGGGCTGCGACTCTAGAATTAGCTTGCTCTACGAAGATTTCCATCCCTTTGTACCAACGAAATTCGAGAAGAAGGGCGATATCGAGGTACTCAGATTTCAGGGCTACAACAAAACTGTTGATGAATTCTTCTCATCTTTGGAGGGCCAGAAGATAGAGAATCGCCTTGCAGAGAGAGAAGCAGCTGCTCAGCGGAAGCTCGATTCAGCTAAACAAGATCAAGAAACCAGAATCAAAGGACTGCAAACTGCGCAGTCCGACAACTTCCGGAAAGCAGCGGCGATTGAGGCGAACGTCGAACGGGTCCAGGAGGCTATGGACTCGATTAATAGCCTTTTGAGACAAGGAATGGACTGGGTTGACATCGGGAAGCTTGTTGCAAGAGAGCAAAAGAAAAACAACCCAGTAGCGAACCTGATTTGTCTGCCTTTGAATTTGGCCGACAATATCATATCGGTTCGCTTGAACGAAGAAAAAGATACCGAAAGCGAAGAGGAGGACCCATTCGAAACAGATGACAGCGATGAAGAATCTGTAGAAGGTTTGGAAGCTCTCAAGAAAGATCAGACGACTTCAGACAGGGATGTGGTTGTTGAATTGCTCCTAACACTCAGTCCTTGGAGCAATGCAAGAGAATACTATGATCAACGAAGAACAGCTGTCATAAAGGAAGAGAAAACCCAACTGCAGGCTGACAAAGCCATCAAAAGTACCGAAGAAAAGATCAAGCAAGACTTAAAGCGAGTCTTGAAGCAAGAGAAGGCGTTACTACAGCCTATTCGGAATCTCATGTGGTTTGAAAAGTTTTATTGGTTTATTTCTTCTGATGGCTACCTCGTAGTTGGCGCAAAGGATAAGTCACAGGCAGAGACTCTATATCGGCGGCATTTTCGCACTGGCGACGTCTTCTGCCATGCTGACGCAGATAATGCTGCCGTTGTTGTTGTGAAAAATAACTCGAATACAGCAAAGGCACCGATTGCGCCAGCCACGCTCGCTCAAGCTGGCCAACTGAGTGTTTGCTCCTCTGCGGCCTGGGATTCAAAGGCTGGAGTTGGCGCTTGGTGGGTTACTTCTGACCAGGTTTCCAAGTCAACTGCAACTGGAGACATTCTGCAAACGGGCAACTTCAATATCAGCGGCGACAAGAACTTTTTACCCCCCGGGCAGCTGTTGCTCGGCCTCGGTGTCATGTTTAAAATCAGCGAAGAAAGCAAAGCGCGCCATAACAAGCACCGTGTCCACGAACAGGGCGGTCCTCAGAGAGAAATTGACTCAAACCCTTCACACACTGAACGGGCATTCGCGCCGAATGATAGCCCACAAGACACCACTACCACGAAAACTAGCGATGAGTTTACTAATGAAGGAAATGCGAATAACAATGAGGATGAGGATGAAAGGCCCGTCAGAGCCAATCCCCTCCATAGCAAGGATCTTGGCGGCGAGACCACATGGTCCGAGGAACACAAGGGGCAAACTATGCCAACACTGGCCTCTCTCAACATCAAAGCGGAGAGAGATGAGGGTTTCGACGAGCTTTCTGCTGTCCAATCGGCGGCTGTCATCATGGAAACTCGAACAGAAACAACAAATACTGCCACGTCCGCAGCCAGGACTGGAATACCATCTGAGTCCAAGAAGCTAAAGAGAGGCCAGAAAGGAAAAGCGAAGAAGATCGCTACAAAATACAAATACCAGGATGAAGAGGAACGTGCTGCTGCTGAGGTGCTGATTGGATCCGCTGCGGGCAAAAAGAAGGCTGAAGCCGAGGTGCAGGCGAAGCTGAAGCGAGAGCAAGAAATGGAACATGCGAAGGCGAGACGTCGTGAACAATACGAAAAGAAACAAAAAGAGGCAGTTGAATATGAGGAGAGGAGACGTGCCCTTCTCGATCACGAAGCAGACGACGAAGAGGAACAGCAGGCGCCAATCGACTTGTTGGTTGGCACGCCTCGTTCTGGTGACGAAATTTTGGATGCTGTAGTCGTATGCGCCCCCTGGGCTGCGTTGGGACGATCAAAATACAAGGTTAAACTCCAGCCAGGCCCCATGAAGAAGGGCAAAGCGGTAAAGGAGTTGCTGGAACGTTGGAGGGCGGACGCGAGCCGAAAAGGCGCTCTGGATGACACGAGCACGGATATGGAGAAGATGTGGCCTCGAGAGGCAGAATTGATAAAGATCATGAAGCCAGAAGAGATTGTCAACACTGTACCTACTGGGCGAGTTCGACTCGTTGTGAGTGGAAACTCCGGCTCCGGGGGCGGCCGTGGCAGCGGGGTCGGCAAGAGTCAAACAAAGAGTGACAAAAAGGGTAAATGAGCAGGGTAACAATAATCTGCATAGAGGAAAATATCTTTTCTTCTCCGGTGAGCTCTATATATTTCACTGTTGAAGACAAAATGGAAATCAGAGACACTTGTGCAAGAACCCCCGGAGCGTTCAGGCAACACACATTACATGCACCTAGCGGCCACCACCGCTGACCCTTTCGATACGGCGAACATGGTTCGGCATTCGCGCGATACACAGTTCGGAACAAAATATGCCCCATTCCCCGCTGGTTGCGTCGCGGACGGCGTCCTGAAGCTCGCGACCGTACCTCTCGCTGTAAGCTCTTTTGACCGCCTGCATATGAATGGGATTCCAGTGGTATCTCACAAGTCGGGAAACGAGCAGCTCGCGGCGCAGGTTGTCCTTGCGTGAGGCTGTAAGTGCGTGGTGTAGTAGCAAGGCGTCTCGAACAGGACGATTGATCACCCCGTTCAAAAGATGAGCGAGAAGTTCGCCCTTCAAAAATCAGTCACCCCTATTCAGCACTTAGATGTAGTGGAAGATGAAAAGTACTTACCACAAGATTGCCACTCTTCTTAAGCGCCTCGCGGGCGAAATTGCCTCTATAGTGACGCTCATATTCCTTCAGAACAGCTCTGAGATGAGAGTCACTGCGTTGCAAGACGATCGCAATCATCAAAGTCTCGCCACCTTTCTCAGCCTTGACTGCTTTTCTCAGTTCATCCACATCACGATCGACCAAATCATAATCTAAAAGAACCGGACGGCCGTAATGATCATAATCTTCCATTCGTCGCTCCTCCAAGACCGTCAGAACCGCTTTTTTAAACTTGTCCTCCTTCAATTCAGTCTTCATACATTTAGTAAGACTGTTATCGTATTTCTTATCAGTAAATGCATCCTTGATGCGGCGAATCTCGTCGTTCGAGCGTCCCATCAGGGCTTCAATGAGCAGCTCGCGCCGCGTCTTGTCCCCCTGGTACCAGAAATTGGCCCAGTAGGCTTCACTTTCCCACATTCCGAGGGCAACGGAGTAGCATGCTTTCATCAACATGGCATCTTCGTCTTTGAGTCGCGCTCGAATATGCTTCGCGACGTTGACCCCCTTGCGCTCGGAGCCTGTCTTGACAATACGTTTGTACTCTGTCCGGAGCTCCATCACTTGATCGTGGGACAAACTGGGGAGAATCTCGATGAGAGGCTCTGTATCAGGCGGTCTATCGCCCCTCAAAGCGCGCGCCAAGCGTGATGCAATATCTTCTGGGTCATGGAAGCGAGCTCTGCGGTTGCGTTTTCTGCTGTCTCCCTCGACGTCAGAGTTGAGTGGAGAGAGCGCGTCAACAATGTTTGGGGTTTCATTGGCTGCTTGCGATGCAAGAAGAAGCGGCGATGGCATAGGAGAACAGTCTTGGTAGGTGCCATGGTATGACTCAAGGAGGGGGGATCCTGGAGCTGCTGCTAGCGACATGCTGGTGGGACGATTCGTGTCGACTGTGAGGGTTGACATCCGTGTGTTGGGTGGCATAGGCGAGGGTTCTCGCTTGGATGATCGCCTGTCGCGAGATCTCTCACGAGACTTGTCCCGTCTATGTTTGTCATGCTCGACTGCCAATAATGCTGGGCCCAGTGAGTCATCCATTCTGATATCCCCTCTGGCATCCCTTGAGCGGTCCCTTGTTCGTTGAACTGATCCTACGGCCAGGGCGTTCGATTTGGAGTTTCTTGGACCATCCGAGAACTCCCTATAGGAGTCGCTTTTTGGCTTCCTAGACGACTGGTCTTCTGGTTCAGGGCTGTATGGACGTCTCCTATCATCATAAGGAGCGTCCTCATTCTTGGACCTGCGCTTGTCACCAGCACTTGAGCCAGGAATGTAACTCCCATAAGTTGGAGGGGAGTTCGCACGTGCATCAAATGGAGGCGGGTCTCCATAGTTCAAGGCTTCATCCTCAAATTCCGGTTGCGTGCGCTTAACCGTTTCTCGGCTATCTTCCTGGTCGTCGTAATTCTGACTGTACTTTTGGGGAAGATACTTCAGTCGATGGTCGCTGGCCTCGATTGTGTCTTGCATGTAGCGCCTAGCTTCGGGGCGGCGGCTATCTCGCATATTATCATAATTATAGTCGTAGTTGCTGTGGTTTGCTTCCCCGCGGGTTTCTTTGCGACTCTTGTGATGACCATCCTTGTTGCTTGGGCGAGGCCGGCCCTCGTCAGGGAAAGATCCGGGAAGGTGGTTCGACTCCGGGGAGTCTGACTGAGAATAAATATCTCTATATGAAGAACGCTTCTCGTCGTACTGGCAGGCCGGCTGAGCACCAGACATTAAAGGTTCAAAGTTGCTGCCCGATGGATACACCTGTTCATTTCCAGGCTGTGTGTATTTGTGGTCGTATCTGTCGCCATAAACATTGCTGGGGTAGCCATAGCCTGATCCTCGCATATCGGCATATGAGTTTTCACCTCGCTCAGGTTCGTCTTTAGGTCGTCGGTCGCGCGATCTGGACCTGGATCTGTCGCGGTGCCGGTCGCCTTGCACCGCCAGAGACATTGCTGAAGCACGGTGGACGATGGGCGGTTGGGAAAGCAAGAGTGTTGAGTATTGCAAGAGGCCGTTCACCGGGAGAAGGAGCAGTCTTCAAGTGGGCAGTACAGCAGCCCGGATTCACCTCCTGCGCACTTGGTGATGCGGAAAAACTAGCACGACATCGTAATCGCTGAAAGTGGGTGGCTACCTGGCAATAACTGTGTCCCCTCTTATAGCAATTCTTGCTCTACAACGCTAGCAGCCGCCACTTATTAATCCGCTTATTAGTACCTGCTGCAGCCTGTGCCGCCTTTTAGCAATTCATTACCCTGAGGCTGGAGGTGGGGGTGCTGGGTTAATAATTGCCTCTGATGATGAGTTCAACACTCTTGACCGCGATTAGATGTCGGATCCCATGTTACACTGCTATTTCTGTCTAGGTAGTGCGATTCACCACCTGTGGATAAGTACCTATGCACCGACATAAAAAAACACATACATGTATGCATACCTGACCTACAGGCTTCCTTGTTCTACAGAACAATGCGGTCGGTAAACACTTCTAGAAGAAGTAGATATTAGATGTATCAATAGCAGAGACAACGAGATTCATTATATACATAAAATTGATAGCAGTGGTAGAGAGAACTTTTGCTTTAATAAATGCTATCGGCTGCGATCAGTTGCGAGACAACGGACACGCTCGCCTCTCTGGAAAATGAACAGGGCCTCATCCTTTGCGCCAAAGCTGGGAAGGGGTATTTGAACGACCTTGGTCCATTGTGGATGATCTTTCTCCATAAATTCGGACATTGTCACGCCGTTGAACCCAGTATATCCATTTCCATTTTGAGTGCCGACCACGGCTATTGTGTCGCCGTCGTATGCGTTGACTAAGTTTCTGGTAAAGGCGCCTTGTGTGCCACCACTGATACTGCCTCCAACGATGGGGTAAACAAGGAGCAGGACCATATGCTTGCCATTGTCGTGGCGCTTGAGCCAACTGGCACCGTCTGATACTGCTGTATCGTCAACCCAGGATACTCGCCAAGTACTTTGAAGGTTGTCCACGGGGTGACATTTAAGGCCGTATGCTCTCAACATATAACTCCAGTACCCGTTTCCGGAGCCAATATCCGCAACGTCACGGCCATCTGCCAAGATTTTGAGGGTCTGTAGACATTCATGAGAAGGTGTAACGCAGCCGAAATGGTGCATAAAAATCGGTAGCACATGATGACTAGTAGCTACCCTTGCAGAAGAGGCACAAGGACCGCACCACTGCAATGAGCGGCATGACCATTGCCAGAACTGGAAGTACGGGTTGTAAATTGATGAGGATTTCAACTTCGGAATTCTTAGCTTTGGCTCCAGAGCCTGGTGTATGAACCTTTTGTGAGCGAGGTAACTGGCGCACTCGGCTCGAACCGAGTCCTTTTTGGCGTTATCCTTGAAATTTTTCAGTGCGGAGAGCGTTGCCGACTTGGGATTGAAAATCGATGCATACGCGACTGTATCGGCTCGCGACGGCGCATTTCTCTTTCCGCCACGGATGATCAGCAATTGACACTCGTTCTGCGCCGGGGGGACTTACTCGGGTCCCGTCTGCGTTTTTATACCAACTGTGCAGCCCATTGATATCCCCAAGTTGTATTATGTGCTGTACTTGAGCAAGACTTACGCTGGCAGTGGCATGGTATACGTAACTGTCATTCTCTGGGAGCTTGAACAAGACTCTGATGGCACCGAGAAGGTCATCCTCATTTAGAAGCTTGCAGATTCTGGCCTGCAGGCTATCATCACCGGCTACGGTTGAGGGATCGAAATCTGCAGAGCCAACGCAGTATTGCTTCTTGTATTTAGCTGCCATTTTGAGTCGAGTTGCGTCACACGTTGTAAGACGAGTCTTTGAACGAAGTCAGTCTATTTTGCCGTTTCGAGGTTTCGAGAGGCTGCTTTTCGTCTGGATTGGTGGGTCATCCACTCACATTATCCAGGTGCCAAATAAATATACCTAGTTCATCGCTAACTTAATATGGATGCGACTCCGCCGCGTCCTCCCGTTAAACTCACCAATAGGCCCATAGTAGAGTAGAAAACGGCACAATTAGCAGAGTACTTTTACACTGTTTAGAAACATCACTTTGTCTACCTAGTGCCTAGCTGGTGGCTATAGTAGTTTGTAGATACAGGGTTAGTCGATTTCTCCACGGATCCGGTGTGTTGGTGCAGATGGGCGAAGTGATCTCCTGCCGATGTTATTCGGCTCGCCGCCGTATCGCCAGATCTTAAAGCAGATGGACCACTCAGCAATATGTCCCACTAAATAATAAACTAAAGTCGGACAACAGACGATAAAGGACGGGGGTAACACGAGTCACCTAAATACGTGGGTTTTAGAATTGCTAATTGGTAGGTCCAAGCCAATCAATGGTGCGAGAGCGGACTCAAGGGGTCAACTTTGTAGCAGCTACCTAGGTACGTGTATACTTTATGTGGTCTTAACGGAATCTAAGGTGCTGGTGTAGGCAAAGGAGACTTAAGCATTTGAGGTTGGCGGAGCTTCAGGCGCGACCCACCAGCTTGCCCCCGAGAACTCCAAGGTCAGCCGGGATAACTATAACGGGGCAGCCCTCGTCACTTCTCGTCCGACAACACTCCGCGACACTACGACTTGCCGTCCCTTCACTTCTCACCCCGAACATTCTCTCCACTACCACTGGGAAAAGTTTCTCTCGCTTTTCTTTGCTTTACACCGGCGCTGCGTAACACTGGGAAGCTGCGTGCATTCTAATGATCTCGACATTAATTCCTGCGCCTATACATCTGGTATGTTTTGTCGCTAGCATTCGCCGCCTTCTGTCGTGCTAAGGAACACTCAGTATTCGAAACAGTTGCGCCGCGATAAGCAAGCACCACCAGCACGACAATGTGCTGCCGATGCGCCCGCGAATAAACGTACACCGTACCCGTGCAGCGAATACCGTGACTAGACGTCAGCCACTCTTCACTACCCGTTGTGGCCTGGAAAACGAAAGCTGGGAATAATTCGTTAAAATGGCATCATTCGCGACGATGGGTCCAAAAAAAGAAATCCAAAAGACAGGCACAAGGAACCAGGCATCGATGGATATTCTGGAATCGAGCGATGGTGACGCTGGACGGACGTCCAATGTCGACAGTCCCCCAAACCAAGAGTTGTCTACGGAAGACACATCGACAGCATCATCTGGAGCTAGAACTGGTACCGACCGAGGCATAGGCACAAAAGGGACATCCTTGGGCGCCGAAGCAGAAAGTGAAAATGTCAAAGCTTCCGACTGTATCATCGACGCTAAAACTTCGACTTACTTAACGAGCAAGGAGCCTAGTGGCACAGTGGAACACCACGAAACACAAGATAAGGGCAAAAAAACAGACTCGACCCAACGCGCAGCGTCTGAGGAAGACCCGGCTGCAGCCGCAGAAACACTGTCAGAGGCTGGGCATTCCCAGGCAAGTGGTAGACCAGAATCACTTCTAGTGTCGCCACTTACCCATCCGAATGGGGTGAATATGTTTCCATCACTCTCAGCGACAGAGCAAGAACAAATTTCATGGGAAGCCTTCACCCAGGCGGAAGACTCAATTGTTGCTGAGGACGCATCACAGGACTTCCGAGACGATGTGTCAGACGGAGGTTACGCAAGCGAAGGGTTTAGCTCTGGTAGTACTTCTGCAGAATCATCCGTCCGGGATTACATGTACGAAAATGGTCGCCGCTACCATCGCTTCCGCGAGGGAGCCTACAACTTCCCCAACGATGACGTGGAGCAGGAAAGAGAAGATATGAAACATGCCATGGTAAAGCTTCTCTGCGGCCAGAAGCTGTTCTTTGCCCCCATTGGAGATAACCCACAACAGATTTTGGACATCGGCACTGGAACCGGAATTTGGGTCATTGAAAGTGAGTCTCTTAGGCTCCTGGCTGTGATGCGACAAACTGAAGCTGACATTGACTGGCTTGCTCATACAGTGGGCGATCAATTTCCAAGCGCCAGCGTTCTTGGAATAGATCTTTCTCCAATACAGCCCGATTGGCTACCTCCCAACGTTAGATTCATTGTTGACGATGCCGAGTCCCCTTGGCTGTATCCTCGGAATCATTTCGACTATATTCACTCCCGGCACACGGTTATGGCTTTGAAGGACTGGATGCGACTTTTCCGTCGAGCATTGGAGTAAGTTTTTTTGCCTCTTTATTCAATTACCATGCTGAACCACCCATTCAAGGCATCTTAAACCTGGAGGCTGGATAGAACTGCAAGAAATTCACCATTCACCCCGAAGTGCCAATGCTGAGCAAGACTTGCCGGAAACCCATCAAGTTGCGCAATTCTGGTCTCACGTTAGTGCTGGGCTGGGCAAGCTTGGCGTGGATCTCAACATATCGTCAGGTGGCCAGCTGACCAAGATGCTGCAAGAAGCAGGCTACGTGAATGTGACGGAGCGCGTTTTCCACGTGCCAATTGGAACGTGGCCAAAAAACAAGGTTCTCAAAACGGTTGGACTTTATTGGCGCACAATCCTTCTGGATGGCTTGCAAGCAATCGCTCTTGGACCCATGATACGCGGATTGAACTGGAATCGTGAAGAGGTAGAGGTTTTTCTGGCTGGTGTTAGGACAGCTTACCACGACAACGCTGCACTCATGTACATGCCTCTTCACATCATATATGCACAGAAGCCAGATAATATGGGATGAAGACTGAGCGAGTCGCTGAATGGAATTAGCGGCTACAAGAACGAGGCTGTATGTTTTATCAGGGCATTGAAAATTGGTGTTTCTGGGGCCGGATCCTGGTTTGTCAATATTTATGAGGCGGGATGATTGACTTATCGCATTGTCGTACGAAGTGACATGGTTGTTGCGTACTGAATCTTGCCTAGATCTTGAATTCTCACCATTCTTGTTGTTTTCTTTGTTTTCCTTGCCACTGTTGTCTGTCTGTATTCTTAGCAGAGTGATACAAAGCTGCTCTCAATTCCTGTCTTGGAGTGTTTTGGGTTGCGGCAGCTGCCTTGAGACGTCCAGGCAGATGGCGAGTATGTTCTCTGGGGGTGCGAAGTACATCACGCCGAGAGCTACACGGCACTGATGTTTATTTTACAGCGCCAAATGCGCGGAACCTATAAAGCCGAGGCAGAAAAGCCGTCTAGTGGTGGCTAGCAGCGGAGAGGCCAGAGGCACAGGGTGGCATGCGAAGAAAGAAAAAAAGCAAGACATGACTATTCCGAATCATGGTATTATTATTATTATACTGTACAGGAGGGTAAGCATCGGCATTGGAGGAGCTCGATATATGGTCCAATGGCAAAAGTGTCCACGCCATTGGGACAGAACTGCCGGGACGCCGCCCTTGCATGCGCTCAAGGCGCGGCGAGGGGGG
Organism: Cordyceps tenuipes; assembly: GCA_025583755.1. Taxonomy (NCBI): domain Eukaryota; kingdom Fungi; phylum Ascomycota; class Sordariomycetes; order Hypocreales; family Cordycipitaceae; genus Cordyceps; species Cordyceps tenuipes. Next base: position 42,876 of record JANZYN010000112.1, read on the forward strand.
GAGCCTGAATGTCTGATGGTCTGTCTGCTGTCTGACTGACCTGTCATAATTGGCCCATGTGGCCTTTCCAGGTTCCAAGCTGCGGGGAGCCAGGCTGGTCCAGCCATTGCTGAGACCGTCCATACGCCTGGCCGAGCCTGAACTGCCGCAAGCCGAGGCTGGCTGGCTGACTGGCTGGCCCGCTGGCTGGTTTGGCGTGTTGGTGAAGTGAAGATGGCCCAGTCGCCGGCCGGCCAGCCTCACTGCGCATGAATGCCACGCAGGGGATGGGATGGAGTCTCGCTTGTCTGCAGCACGGTGAAGAAGCTGGCAGAATGTTGGCTGCACGCCCAGCGTTGCAGTGCATTAGCATTGGAGTGAATGGTGGGGGTAATTTATTGTTATTAATCTGGATTAGTAGATAGGGGTCGGGTGGGAGGCAGGCTTCCTTTTCTGTGAGCGGGCCACAATTAACTAACTACAACAAGGTAGCCAAGGAGAAGCAGAGCCACGGGGGTTTATTAGTGGCGCTTCCAGACACGTCTCCTCAGGAAATTGTATATATTTATATATTTACACCAGTGGGGACCGAGATAGGTACTATACCGATATGTATGTACCAACTAACTAACTACCATAGTGCGCCGCAGTTACTGGCCGTTGGCTACAGCACAGATAGGCAGGTTAAGTTCAATAGTACCGCTGCTTTCCTCCGCCCTCCACCGAGCTATGAGCTGTCCGTCCCGCTGCCTCGGGTGTAAGAAGTAATGGCGCCACTTCAATGGATGCAGCTCCTGAGCCTAAAACTACTAAGTAAGTTAGTGCCCAGGAGTACAGCAACCCACCCCCCAAATCCTATCCAGTCCAGTAACTTATGACTTAGTTAGGTATGTAGGTTAGTAGGTATGTCGGTAGGTAGGTACATAGGTAGGTAGGTAGGTAGGTAGGTAGGCAACTTATTAGTACCTGTTAGTGCCTTGCTACCAACTAACGTTAACATAATATCACGCCAAAGGAGGTGCACCTCTTCCATTTACGCTCTCTCCATACTCAACTCCGCAAACGGTACGATTCTCTGTCGAATTGTGGCCTTACATCGCCTCCCTCTTGGACCAATACATACCTTCGGACTGCCATTGATCCTTGCTACACTCCAGCGGACGGCGCTTCGAGACTCTTTATGCATCACTTCCCTCCCGTCAATCGTTTGGCCGACATCAGCATTTCCACGAGGTACTACCAACCGCAACATGTAGGAAATTATCACCTCGTGCTGCATCAAAACCAACCCCCTCCCACCTCCCCCCCCAGCCCCGTGTTTCCCGTCTCCTGCCATTTCACCGGGGATGCCGCCGCCGCCGCTCTGCACGACGTCTGAGCTGCCTTCCTGATACAGCTCGGGGTACACTGCCCATTCCCTGGAGCCTCCAAGGAGCGCAGCTCGGCACGCATCTGCTTAAAGCAGCAATCTACCGATTAATTACTCGGTAGCCATCCAAGTCGGGTTGCCTGCCGAAGAGCATACCGCGAGTGTCATCCGAGTCTCTGTCCAACATGTCAATATGGACAATGGTGCAGACTAGAACTCAAAGCTGCTGCACGATTCTCCTCCTATCTCGACAGCATGGCATACGGACACCACGAAGCAAGACTAGACTATGAATTGCCCGCCGCGCCTGCACCAGCATCACTTTTTTGCTCCCTGCATTTTGTTACATCTCGCCTATTATTGTCTCGTGGCTGCCGCGTCCCTCAACTCCACCCTAGTGCAGCTCATATTCATGTTCCCGGTTGCGTTGCTGACGTACCAGACTTAGATACTCGCCTCGCTGAAGGAAAGGTAAATCTTATCCTTCTACTTACTGGCAATGGGGAAATTTAAGTCTTGGATCCAAGGGTCCAGTGCCGTGTCGTCCCGGTCGGCCACAACAGAGGAAAAGAAGCTCAACCGGCGATCTTTCTCGGGGATCACACACCTCAAATCAAAGCGAGAAAACGACAGCCGCGTAGGCATCAAGGGATCAGATATTGAGTCCAATTCGGTATCAGAGACGAAGCCTGATGCAGCAGTCGATTCTCGTATGATTAATCTCGCAAAAATCATTAGTGAAGAGTCCAATAAACTCGATAGCTATTGCAAGAGCCAAGGCATTGCGCCACCGTCATTTGACGCAGATGCCCCCGAAGACTTTCCAAAGCTCCCTGTTCACATTCAAAGGAGCCGCCAAGAAATCATTTACGCTGCGAGCGAGCTCTCAACTTTAGTTCGCGGCCCGCGTGAGAGTGTGAGATGGGGTGTCTGGGGAGTAAGTTGATGGCCGTTGTCTCTCGCGCGACTTGCGCTTACATTGCCGCATAGTTCTTGGATTCGTTAACTCTGCAGATCATCAATCATTATGATATTGGCAAGTACTGCAAGGTTTAAACTATGAATATTCCAGCAGTCTAACCTCAGCGTAGCTACTCTCGTGCCTCCCTCGGGCACCGTCTCCTTTGCCGAACTACAGTCCAAGACTTCGCTCGACGCCATCAATCTCGCTCGAATCATGCGGCATGCCATGACAAATCATATTTTCTGCGAGCCAACCCCAGGGCTCATTGCGCACACTGCTTTGTCTCGCTGCCTCGCCCAAGACGCGGCACTGCAAAGCTGGATTGGCTTCAACTCGGAAGACATTTTTCCAGCATCCGCAAACGTGCTAAAGTCTCTTAAAGCATATCCCGAGGCGACCTCGCTCACAACAACCGGCTTCAATTTCGCCTTTGACACAGTCGACAAGGAACCCATGTTTGTGACATTTGGAAAGAACCCAAAGGCGGCGAAAAGAATGGGCGCCGCTATGGCTAGCCTCACCGGGGGCGAAGGTTACGAAGTCAAGTATTTTGTCGACAACTATGATCTCTCGGAAATTGACAAAAGCAGCGGAACATTTGTTGATATTGGTGGTAGCCATGGCTTCGTTAGTGTGGATCTGGCAAAGAAGTGGAAGAACATCAGGTTCATCGTCCAGGACTTACCGAAAACCGTTGATAGTGCCCCGAATCCCATCGCTGACGACGAGTCCGTCGCAAGCAGGATAACGCTGCAAGCCCACGATTTCTTCACCGAACAACCCGTTACAGGAGCGGATGGTGAGTCACCCATGCAGTCAGCTGCCAGGGTAAGCTGCAATTGGCTAACACATTTGAATGAAAGTGTACTATTTCCGTTGGATTATCCATAATTACTCAACACCATATGCGATCAGCATTCTCAGAAACCTCATACCATCCTTGAAGCCTGGAGCGCGAATTGTGATCAATGATCATTGCTTGCGACTGCCTGGTACAGAGAATCCTTGGGATGAGAAGCTGATGAGGGGCATGGACATGATTATGCTCACTCTGCTAAATGCCCAGGAGCGTGACGAGGGTGAATTCAAGGCACTGTTTGCTGCTGCGGATCCGCGGTTCAAATTCCGGGTGAGCCTCGTAGCGTGCAGTCATAACTCGAACTCAGACTAACTTGCCGTAGGGCGTTACAAGAGTAGAAGGCTGTCGTATGAGTGTGGTCGAGGCTGTATGGAATCCAGAACAAGAGCCTTTAGCCTGGGACAACCCTACCAGCTAGAGAAGGCATAAGGTTTACTGGCAAATATGCAAACATAGCGATAATATCAGCTTAATAAAGGTAGCCCTCATGATGTGGAAAAGTTACTGTTAGGTGTGGATGTGTGCTCCACACGCATAATATGAATTCAAATATCGTTCAGCCTTTAACAAGTAGTTCCGGCGTGATTGGTTTAGTGGTAAAATTCTCCGTTGCCATCCGCAACGTCGGGGAGCCCTGGGTTCGATTCCCAGATCACGCATTTTTGCCTGTATCTCCATGTAAATTTTTGTCGTTGGCCGACTTCGCACCTTGCGTTTCACAATCGCAGTTGGATTGATCAATCGTTTAACAATATTTCCCTACAACCTCTGGGCTCGCAACCCGAACTTGCCTGTCTGGACCACGAGCCTAGACAACTCGAAGACCGTCAACTCGCTCATGATTTCAAAAACAGAAATGTCCACTCCACAATTCCCGGTCACCCAGTTCCGAACACCCACGGCGACTAGGGAGTCAACCCCATACGCACTTGGAGGTCGGGATGGGTCAATCTCCTCTGCGACCATGTTCATTGACTTGGCCAGCATCCTCGACAGGCCACCGCAGACAATGTTGGTGGCAGCCTCAGCATCCCCACAACTCATCAGCTCAGCCTTGATCCCTAAAGAGGGCGCGGCTGCAGGAGCGTCGAGGCTTGGCTCCGGCACATCGACGATGCTCAGGTACGAGTACATGGCCGTGCGCGACCAGTACGGGTCTGCGGGTTGGTTCTGCAGCATCAACCCGCCGGTGCCGACGCCGAGAATAATTTGCGACGGCACCGGACCACCTTCGGGCGTCTCACCCATGATGGCGTGCTTGACCACGGTAAGGAAGTCGGCATGTCGAATTCCGTAAAACCCGCTCGCTCGTAGCATATCAAGCAGGGCCTCGTCCTCTGCCAGCATGCCGGCACCGAGAATGGGGCCGAGGTCGAGAGATGTGGCTCTCTTGCCGCGAATTCGCAGGTTCCCGGCCAGGGCGTCTAGAAAGGCGTTGCCGGCTGAGTAGTTTGCCTGTCCGCGCGTGCCGATGACACCCGCAGAGCTTGCCAGAAACACGTAGAAGGGGTCATCGGCGACTGCATCCACCGCTTTGACGAGGTTGTCTGCCCCTAAAGCCTTTGGCTTGAACCCGGCATTCCAGTTTTCATATGTCATGTTGTCGAAGACGGCATCCTTGATCACAGCTGCGCAGTGGAACACGCCAGCAATTGGCGGCATGGTTGCAGATACAGCTTTGAGGAGCTGCTCAAGAGCCGCCGCGTCGCATATGTCAATTGAGAACGCCTTGGCCGTCACCCCTTGTTCAGAAAGCCTGTGCAAGAACTCCGTCGATGTCGAGGGAGATGCCCCGGATCTGCTAAGAAAGGCAATATTCTTTGCCCCGCTGACAGTGAGCAGCTCCGCAATGCTTCTTCCAAGTCCTCCCAAGCCCCCAACTAGGACATATGTTGCGTCGTCGTGTATGAGGCCACTTAGAGACATTGGGGGTTTTTGCTGAAGAATTTGAACTGGGCTTGCATATCCTTTAGCCATTTCCGCAGTCACACACACAGACCCAATATGCGGAGATTTACCGACGACTTCCAGTGCGTCTGGCAGTTGGGAGATATCGAACTGCTGCTGGAGAGTGACATCTGAGATCCATTCCAAGGATATATTTGTGGCAAGATCATTCAGCGCACCAACCATCTCTGTCACATGATCCAAATCCGTAAGGAGCAAAGTGGCTAGATCAAAGCTAACCATGGTCACTGGCTTTCTAGGAGAATGAATGGGAGAGGAGTCCCCCGAGGAGTTGACAAAGTGAACCACTGTCCCGCCTAATTCTGTTAGAAATGATCGAGATGTGTGTAAAGCTGCTGAACTTACATTGGCGAACGCATGCAACCGAAAGCTGTGTATCCGTGTGCGTAGGGTTATAGACGAGGTCAACCCCCCTGCCTCTGGTGAGAAGCTTGACAAGAGAGGGATAGCTGTCATGGTTCCCATCTAGGATATGATCATGCTTAATGCCGCGCTTTTCCAAGATATGTCGTTGCCTGTCGATGTGTGGTCCCATCACTGTGGCCAAGACAACGACTCCAGACATGAGCGCGAGTTCGATGGCGGCCATGCCCAGGCCGCTTGCACCAGCATGGATCAAAATTTTATTGCCTTTCCGAATTTTGCCAACGTCGAAGAGCGCATAGTATGCAGAGAGGAAATGACTAGGGACGAATCCAGGGCTGTGAGGCATGACCAGCACTCCGTCAACTCGGACTGTGGTCCGCAATCCGTTGCCTCCTGGGACCAGCGCCATGACTTTGTCGCCTATCTTGTAATCTTTACTTTCTTCCCCTATAGCAGAGACATAGCCAACAACATCATAGATTTGCCACTTGTGACCCTTTTGACCCTTGTCGCCAGGGTTACCCTTTGCCAAAATGGAAGACTCGAATGAAATGGTAATATCCCGGGGGCCTGCTTCGCCCATTTCAACCTCTCTGAAGTAAACAGAGGAATATAGTTCTGCTGGCGAGTCCTGCTGGTGGAGAGATGACTCGAGTACAATTTGAGGCCCAGACTCATTTTCCATAGTCCGAAAGCTCCCTTCCACGATGCTATCGAGCTTATCACCCTTCTCGATATAATTGTTTAAAGTACGCAAGGTTTCCAATCTTGGGATAAATAAGGCACCGCCGCTCTCTGCGAAGTCCAACTCACAAGCGCCGGCACTGAGAGTAGGGTCTGTCACGTTGCGGCAGACGGTGACAAGCATGTCTAGAGTTTTCGGTGCAGACAGTGAAGATCCCTCGCCCAAATCAAATGTAGCGTATTTCTTTTGCAGGTCCTCAGACATGAGGGTTCTCAGGAGACCAATAATCGGTGAGGCGCGCGGGGTAGTTGGTATCATGCCAGCTCCTCTAGTAATCCAAACAAGTGTCTTGACAGTGCGCTGCAGCAGGTGGAAAGCATTGAAGTCTGCCTCGGTCCAATTGAAAACGCTTCCCACCGTGTCGTTTTCTGAGAAGATTTCGACAAGGGAAATATAGAGCGCTTCGGCCTCAAAGGAACCACAGCGTGCTGCATCTGATAGCTTGAAAGCAGAGAGGGTGGTCGCTGGAAAGTTGACGGCTGTGTACTTGCGAAATTGTGCCTCAAAAATAGATGCCTCTGCAGTGATGGTAGCAGGAAACAGAAGAACAACAATCCGTGGCAGGTGTAACCCTTGACCGCGAGCAGACATTCTGCGCAGAATTGGTCCCGAGCCCTCATCCATCTCCAGAGCACATGACATCCCAGTGCGTCGACGCCACTCAGTTTGCAGATCCGACGGGCTCCAACCGAGATCAAACTTGGAAATGGTATTTTTTCCGCTTGGCGTTTCGGTTTCGCTACAAGCTGCAACCGATTGGAGGATCATACCGTTGGGGTTCAAGAAGCGTTCGGCTTCGCTGAGCTCGTCCTCGGCGCACCCGTTGAACAGTATGAGATCGTATTTGGACTGAACGAGAGCCATGTCTGGAATTTGCTCCAGATATCCGCTGTATGGAGGTGTATTGACATGATTGAAACTCATCCTGGGCTGCTTTTGATCGATGAAGGAGTACCTCCCAAGTCGTACCGGCTGGCCTGCATTCTCTGAAGCCGCCAACAAGGCACACTGTGCAAGAGACAGCTCGCCCCCTACTTGAAGGATAGAAAGTCTGGGGTTCTTGTGGCAGAGCAACGAAATTGCATGCCTCAAAGATTTGAACTGTGCGGTGTCGCAGTGTTGCCGCCATACCATCTCGGTGGCTAAATTTCGATAGCTTGGCAGGAAAGAAGGCGAACGAGATCTTCCAAACAGATTTCCACTGAAGCGAAGCCCTTTTATTATGATTTGATCCCTTGGCCTATCCGTACAGCTCATTGATATCTCTGCTTCAGCCTCATTGAAGTGCTGTTGGTTGGCAACGGCGTGGCCAACAAACTGTCGGCTGGTGCTCATATCCAGATTATCGGAGACAAATATGCTCTGAACTGAGCAAGGGATTTTTGGTACTGGGTCTAGAGCAAATAGTGTCTGGAACATCGAATCCAGGGTTGCAGGATGAAGCAAGTGGGGGTGCTCGAAGTTGGCTGGCATCTTCGATTTGGTATCTGGGACGCGAATCCGGCTGGTGCAACGGCCAGACCCTTTCTTGACCTCGACGATATTTCGAAACATCGGGCCGTAGGAGATGCCATCGCTATCCAAGTGCTCGTACATTTGTCTCACGTTGACTGTTGTGGTGCACAGCTCGCTGATTTGGTCGTGTTGGTTGTGGAAAGCGGCGAAGAGCGTCTCCCTGTCCTGCGATTGACAGCAAAAGTGTAGATGTCCCGTCGCATGCCGTTCCCATTCTTTCTCCAAAGCCTTAGTATAAATGGAAAATGTAAAATGGTCATTTGGCAGGCGCTGATTACACGTATCAGTTTCTGCTCGCAGATTCAGTGCCATCTCAACGCCGTGTGCAGTATCTGGCACAATAATAGCCTTCTCAAAACACATGTCTCGTATCTCATAGCCTATGAGATTTTTTAAGCCCCGTTTCAGTTGCCGAGCTGCCTCAAGGACCATAGAGATCATGCCCGCAGCGGGGTAGATGACTGTCTTCTGCACCTGATGATCTTGCATCCAGGGGTTTTCAGATATTCTGAGAAACCCGCGCCAGCGAGGCTCAAGAGAGACAGAATCTGCAGTAGGCGCCCCTATGAGGTCTAAGCGGCCGTATTCTCGAAATCTGTTGGCTAGACTGAGATGAGACTCATGCCAGTAGGACTTGGTATGGTTCCAGGGATATGCCGGTAAATTTGTGAGGCATCGGGGTTGGGCCTGTGCAAACCGACGAGATATGGCGCTCTTGATATTTACCTCATGGCCAGCGGACCATAGTTCACCGGCAACATTGAGGATCGAGGCCATCCCAGGACGACGCTTGTCTAGTGCACTGAGAATCTGCTGGGGCTTAACGCGTATTTCAAGAGTATCCAGAACTAGACTTCGCAGAACAGCCGATGGTCCCATCTCAATGAACATGGACGGCTGCTGATCCTCTGGCAGATCCATCAGTGACGCCATGGCGGCAGAAAACTGCACCGTAGACACCATATTCCTGCCCCAATAGCCGGCATCGAGGCTCGAACCCTGTATCTCACAGCCAGAAACGGACGAGAACATCCGCACAGCTGTTCGACCGGGTCTAGGTGAGATGTGGTTGATGTTATGCACATAGGTATCCTCAACATTCTTCATGTGAGTAGAGTGATATGCCATGTCGACCTGGAGGACGTGATGGCGAATGTTCTTTGCGGCAAGGTCGCGGGAGGCATGCTCAATTGTCTCTCGCCTTCCGGAGAGGGTAATAGAGCCTGGACTATTGACGCACGCTATTTCGAGAGGTTCGGAGAACGCGTGGATGTATGAGGTTGCTTGGTCCAAATTCATGGAGACTGCAATCATGCCGCCCCGAAATGCCGGACGCCTGCTTTGCAATGTCGATGAAGCGAGCCCCCGATAATAAGCGACTTCCCAAGCCTCTTCACGAGAAAGGGCGTCGGATGCGTAGGCAGCTGCGATCTCACCCGATGAGTGTCCAACAACAAAATCGGGCTCGATGCCCAACGATTGCAGTAAATCCACGATGGCAATCTGGATCACTGTGGTTGCTGGCTGCGAGATGCGAGTGCTGCATATCGCAGAGCCTTGGGCATCCTTGGAAATTTCCTCTATGAGATCAAAAGGAGACCCCAAAATTGTCTTCAAGTACCAGGACGCAGAGTTGATGCTATTCCAGAAAACAGGAAATGGCCTCAGATCCAGGCCCATGCGCGCCCATTGAGCGCCTTGACCGCAGAACAAGAAACAGAGGCGCGGGGATGCCTGCTTAATAGATCGTGTCACGGAATACTGTGGCTTGTTCATCTCTTCAACCAAGCCTGAAAGTGAATCAGACACGAAGAATGATCTCCATTCAAGACGGGACCGGCGGCATCCCAGTGTGTAGGCGTAGTTGGTCAAGAAGTCGTTGGCGAGAGCGTCCGACTCGCGAAGCATTGAGACATGCTGGGACACCAGTCTCTCCATACCGGAGCGGTCATGGGAAGAATAGCAGAAGATCTGCCAATTTTCTTGACCCAGGCCGGGGTGCTTTGAGTGAGGAGATGCATCTTGCAGCGATCCATTTCGGAGCGGTCGGACGCTGTTGCCTTGGGGAGTTGCCGAGGCGCGGTGGGCATCAAGCTGTTTCGTCTGGAGGTATTCGGCGGCTCCGTCCACGATGACCTAAAGGATGTGGCAGGTCAGTCTCAGTTTCGTGTAGTAGTAGTGGATGGAGGAAAAGTTGAAGAGCGTCTGTTAACTTACGTGTGCGTTTGTGCCGCCAAAGCCAAAGCAGTTGACGCTGACCCGCTTCTTCACGTTGGAGGGCCAGGCAGTTGCAGCGCGAGAAACCTGAGAAACAAGACATAATTACGTGTAAGCCGTAGGCCAAGATATGCAATGCAGAAGAGATACCCACCTTGACTTTCCACTCCCTGAAGTCTATGTCGGGATTTGGCGTCTCAAAATTGATGTGAGGGGGAATCCGCTCTTGCTCCAGCATGAGCACAGCCTTGATCAAACCAGCCACACCCGCGGCGCCCTCCAGATGTCCTATATTTGGCTTCACAGATCCGACAAGGATGGGATTCTCTGTAGTGCGAGATGTCCCGAGCGTTTCCGAGATGGCCTTGAGCTCGCGCCAGTCGCCTGCCTGTGTGCCTGTCCCGTGGCACTCAACGTAAGCAGTGTCGGACAAGGACAGTCCAGCGGCAGAGTACACAGCCTTGATGTTGGCTACCTGTGCTTCTTTACTCGGAAGAGTGATGCCTGCAAAGGAGTTGGTACACGTGAGGATGTTTAGCCGCCTGCGACCTGCACTCACCAGGGGTTCGCCCGTCTTGATTCACGTGTGTGCCGCGAATGACAGCTCGAATAGCGTCATTGTCCCTGATAGCCTCCGAGAGACGCTTCAAGATGACAACACCAACGCCTTCGCCGCGTCCATAGCCATTTGCGCGAGAGTCAAAGGTAAAGCACCTGCCGTCTGGGCTTAGAAAGTTGAGTGCTGTCATTGGCATAATCGTGTTCGGTGTCAGGATCAGACCAGCACCAGCAGCGATAGCCTAGGCAAGTAAGTCAGCATGTATAGCAGAGATAAACCCAAGAGAAGATAGTAAAGGAAGCAAGAGATAAACACATACCAGTGATGATTCGCCGGAACGCAAGCTTTGCGCAGCCAAGTGAACCGACACAAGACTTCCGCTGCAGCCTGTGTCAATGGTCATGCTTGGACCATGAAGGTTGAAATAATAAGAGATGCGGTTTGCCATGATGGCAATGCCGTTGCCCGTAGCTGCATACTGAGGTTGCCAATCCGGATCACGCAAGCAAATTTGCTCATAATCTAGGTGGTCGAGTTGGGACTTGGTCTTGAAACCTTGGTTGAGGGGGATGCGTACCTTTGACGAACGACCCGACGTAAACAGAGGTGTCGGTACCGTCAACATCTTCCTTTGTGCAGCCGGCTTATGAAATAAATCAGCAAATATTCTCTCAACAAGGACGTACAAAGCATGAGCTGCATACCATTTTCAAGGGCTTCGTAGCATACTTCTAGAAGCAAGCGTTGTTGCGGATCAATCGCCTTCGCATCGGCGGCCGAGATGGAGAAGAACTGGCATCTTGGATTAGTCGTGGAGATGCACCAATAGCGGTAAAGTGTCTACTTGCCGAGGCATCGAATTCAGCAACATTCCCCTTAAGGAAGTGAGCTCCCCTGAAAGAAATCTGGTAGTGAGTTAGCCCTATCATGCGAAGGCTGCTTCTTGCAATGGGTGAACTTACAGATCCTTGGCGCTCACCACCAGGGTGATAATAGCCATTGATGTTCAGTCTATCTTTGGGAATCTCTGACCACTGTGATTCTCCTTGTTCTAATATCTTCCATAGAGACTGTGGAGATGATGCGTCTCCAGGAAACCGAAGTCCCAGCCCTATCACGGCAATGTCATCCATGCTGGCGGCGGAGACGCAGCGTTGAGTAACAGAACAGGGCAATTGCAAAGCAGCGAAAGAGCCGAAGGGGAAAAAAAAAATAATAGGGTCGAAGAATGAATATTAGCCAACGCAAAAGGGCTGCCACTTCTTTCCCTTTCAGTGTCTCGGGCTTCTAGTCTTTGAAGCCGTGACTAGGAGGCGGCGCAAAGATGGAGTGAAACTCAGCTAGAGTATAGCTACCACGGGGTAGTTGAATGTGCTATAATCAGTTCCGAGCAAAAGATAGCACCGGATATATGATGCGTGCATAAATTACCGGGTTGTATGAGCGGATGCCGCGGAAATACCGCTGCGCAGATGGGGATGCCGACCAAAGGATCCAAAACTCTGAGCCAAGACAAGGACGAGGCGGATCTAATGCTAATGAGAGTTAGTCCTGAGAGATAATATTAAAAGAGAAGAAATAGAAAATGAGTTGATCAACAGCCGGTGCAAGTGGAAGGGAAGGCCATGAATGGATATATCGGCGCTTGCCTGCGGTCTTGGTTATACAGCAAGCAAGCCATTGTCAACGGGTGCACCTGGAAGACCTGAGCTGAGGAGATCTGACATAATTAATTAATTAATTAAAACTTAGTATATCCTGAGATTTAAAGCGCTATGGCTCCGGGGCGAGTATGTTATCAATGTAGAATAGCGGAATGGTGGCGGCTCTTCTCGCAAGATTCCCCAGAGATGGTTAATCTGATACACGAAGAGGCTGCCCTTTAGCATTAACTAGGTTTTTGGTGGGATATCGATATAGAGACGACTGAAACTTAGTAGCAAACAAAATAGAGGCCGATATGCTCACATAGCTGTCGAAGTTTGGGAACTTGAAACTCCTGAGTGCGGCCGGGCATCAATCCGTCAGTTGGCTACCTAGGCCACATCGGCGAGAGATCCCAGACCGCGCAGACCCGTGAATAAGTACGCTGTGTAAGTAGGGGGGGGATCACAGATTAGAGTAGGCATGCGTTATCCCTGGTTAGAATTATTCGAGAGCTTGGGAAAGGCAGGACTTTCCGGTGATGGGCTTGGGCTTGCTGGTGGCGATGCGGCTGCAGGACAACCCCGCGTCGTGACTTGGGCTGCAGACAGTGCATGTGGGCTGTAGACAAACAATTTTGAGAACACAAGGCCGTAAACCGACGTCTTTATGAACGGGTATATGAATATGGATGTACGGAGTAGATTGATCTTGGGCGTTGCAAGTCATGTGGTGGTGTAGTGTTTGTTATTGCCGCGCGGCGCAGACCGTTTGGTGGGAGGGGAGACGAGGGGTTCAGCTACACGGCAGCAAGACAAGAAGGACAAGAAGAATAAGAGAGAAAGAAAGACAAGAATCGAAGAATCGACTCAAGCAAGACTTGTAAACTTGGATGGAGCTGTAGACGTGAGTGGCTCCGCAAGTTGTACCACGCCGAGCAAACATATTAACCATCATCATCTCCTTTATTCTTTTCTGTAGTGTATTTATTTTGAGTATTGGTTTGCCAACTTTGAGAAAATGAGCGCAAACATGCCGTAACGATTAAGTAGACCGGGACAAGAGCCATCCTGGTCGGGATAGACCAAGGGATGAACAATCGAGAACCGTACCACACGGGTAGCTGCACACAATCAGGCATCAGGCATCACGTATCACGCAGCACACAAAAAATTGCACGTTCCATCCTCGATATGCCTTAAGTAAGCCATCCTCTCTGGTACGTACCACTGCCACAGCCACTGCTTCGTCATCCTGAATCGCCATCGACCATCCTGTCACACCAGTTGCTAGTCCCTCCTCCCACAAGCGATCTCTTCACCTCGTCTTGGTAGCCGTACCACATAGTATGTCATTTATTAAACGGGCGACGCGACGGGAACATGGTACCACGCCATGCGGGCTTGGGCCATCGGCGAAACAGAATGGTGCTGAAGCCATGCTGAAAAACGACAATGTTTGCGAACAGGCGCGATATGCAGTTGAATCTTGTAACCTGTCTACATTGGCAAAAGACCTCGAAAGCAACATCCGGATCACATTAAGGACCAATGACATGACAACCGCCGGCCCTCGGTCGATACACGCGTGTTCTCACGAAAATGATTATCCCATACCAATCCACTCGACTACTCCTAACCCCGCAAACTCAGGAGAGTTCTTCCCATTTTATTAACCAGCGGAGCAATCGTATTCTTTGCCCTGATTTATCATCCCGTACGCGCATGTATGTCTTTAACAAACTCCCCACCAAGAATGGACAAGCCATGATAGAAGTCAATTTGGAAACAGCACAAAGATGTTCAAAATGTTTGTCCTGTTCCTGCTAGGCAAGACCCATCAGTTGTTGCTTCACTAATAGTATCCTCGGCCTGCTCCCAAATTTTCGCCTCTGGATAAGTGCTTGCTGCCTGGATTGGTTGCCCAGCCCCAGCCCAGCTTGCGACACGGAGGCGACACGGGAGACGTAGGTTTTGAAAGGCTAGCAGTTGTACCACAGATCAAAACCAAAGGACAGATTCGACTAAAAATACCCCAAAAGACCATAGCATGAAGCTGCATGGGGGGCCAATGCGTATGTGCCTGCCTACTTGACCGCCCTCAGTCGCTCCTTCCCATCACACGGTGACATTATCAATGCCCTCCCTTGATAATTTAACTCTACTATCAAATACATGTCCATACCTCTTCAATAATCCCATAATTGTCCGACATCTCTTGAAACACCAAGACGAAAGCTGATTCTCTGCAGCAGTCGGGATCTCTTCATGCCATCATGCCAAACGCCGTGGACAACGCCTTCCGCCTGTCATTGACATATCCCAACCCCTCCCTCTGCCAGACAAACAATGCAGTAAGCCAAAGAAGAAATAGCGATGAGCAACCCTTGACCAAGCCGGAAGAGGAGCCAGTTGTTATTGTGAAGCATTCAACGAGTCAGTTCAGCCAGACTGTCCTGGTGATATGGTAAGTGGCAAACCCTGAAGAATAAAGGACCGCTCAAGCTCACTAGCAGCGAAACAGTCTTCTTTTGGGTCTACTTTTCTCTAGTCTGGATACTTCGATTGCTTCCACCTCGTTGGTGACTATATCGCGAGAACTGCGTGATTTCGCAAACGCGCCTTGGATCGTGCTGGCGTATCTCTTGACATACATGGGTATGTAGAGGCAGGTTCGCTGCATACTTAGACTCGTACGTCTAATTGTTCTTTTTTGCAGGATTTGCCGTCGTCATATCCAAATTGAGTGACATATACGGCCGGAGAAACATGCTCGTGCTGTCGTGGGTTCTCTTCACAGCATTTTCGATGGGCTGTGCGTCATCCAAGAGCATGGTAGCCCTGTATGTGTACAAGTACCGATTTGAAATATTCATGAGATACTAAATTGACGACAGAATAGTTTGTCGCGGGTTTCAAGGCATCGGCGCATCTGGGCTTTACAGCCTGACGCAAATTGGCCTGGTTGAAGTTGGTCCTTCCCATAGGCCAAGTTTGATCGGCGCAATGGTCGGGGCAACTTTGACCATTGCGTTTGTATTGGGTCCAATTATTGGTGGAGTGGTAGTGCAGTTCTCAGACTGGCGGTGGCTTTTCAACATGAAGTGAGTTTTCCGAGATATCACTTGCGCGTGAGCCGCCGACTGACGACGACCAGCATCCCTTTTGGATTGGTGGCAATGCTTGCCATTACCAATTTTTGGCCACCTGAAGATGCCGCCAACATGTTTTCCTGGGTCGCATTTGTTACGATCGACTTCGTTGGCAGTATTACGCTGCTGGCTGGCTCCGGCCTCTTGGTGTTTGCCGTTCAGCAGGCTGGATCACAGATATACTCTTGGAACAGCCCGGAGATCATAACCACCCTCATCATCTCCTTGATATGTTGGATACTATTTGTCGTGTGGCAAATTATCCTCGAGAAGAAAATATACCGTGGAATTGAGCCAATATTCCCAATCCGGCTTCTGCAGCGACGAGTGTATTCCGCTGGACTAATGTGAGTAGGTCGACCGGGTGGGATATTTCACGCACGTACTGACAAAATAACGCCGATAGTGTCACCATTCTGACAGGATTTCCCTACATCTCTCTAGCAATTACAATTCCCGAGAGATTTCAGATTGTTGAGCGCCAGTCGGCCTTGATGGCTAGCGTTCACATCTTGCCCTTGCTTGGGGCATGTGCCACGGGCTCCTTCTTGGGCGGGGCAATCTCGAGCAAGAGAAACAATACTTGTTATACTCTTATTGCGGCGGCATGCATTCAGCTTCTCGGGGTAACGCTCATGGCAATCATTCAGCCCGATATTCAGGCAACCCAGTACGTGTTCCAGGTTGTATTCGGGCTGGGAGTCGGGCTGTGTTTCTCAGCTGCGACCATCATGACAAACCTGATAGCCCCTGAACAAAAGACAAGGGCAGCTGCTCAAGGGGCCGTGGCACAGGCCAGGGTGCTTGGTGGTGCCATTGGATTGTCGGTTTGTACTGTTGTCTTCAATGCCCACGTAAATGGATCATTGAAGTCAGAGCTGTCGCCGGAACAGCTTGCACAAATACACAGATCGCCCGTCGCAGCACTACAGCTTCCTACTGAGAAACAGGATATCGTCAAGGTTGTCTATTCTGGCGCATTTACGGAAGAGACGAGGCTCATGGTAGTCATATGCGCAATCATGGTGGTGGTCTCGCTGTTCACTCTGGAGAGGCATCCGCCCTCATTGGAGATTTTAACATCATTGCCGAAAGAAATTAATGGACCCGGTAGGAACAGCGATTCCTCGACAGAGCTCGATGAGTTCGCTAGGCACAGGACAATTGTTTAGGCCAAAAAAAAATACCTGGCTCGGCTTGGCTTAGAGGTAGCTGGCGCCTGTTGAGAAAAGACGGAGGGCCTGTCTGTCAACTGAAGTGTGACGTATGGAGTCGCGGAATGACAAATACGTGAGGTCAACGAAACATATTTTTATCTTCAATTCGATGAATATATTGAATGATTTTAATAATTTCCACAATAACTCCTTATTGCGAGATGTTGGGCTTGTAGATGGTGGGTGTAAAGTAGACGCTCATTGCGCCCTCGAGCGTGAGAGATTTAGCGACGCCCTTGAGCGTCTTGTGAGCCTCACACTCCTCATCATAGTACTTCATGTCTTGGGCGTTGGCGAATTCAGTTTTGGCACACAAGGTATAGCCTTGGGCGCGAGGGTCAGCCTCGGGCTTGCCGATGACGACGGACTGCAAGTACGGCTTTCCGTTCTGCGAGGGGTTCATCAGCACACAAGTCAACCACGACAAGACTCTTTAGTTGTTGGCATGTATTGGACCAACCTTCTGGTGCGTGGACTCGAGAATTTTGTACTGCTCAATCAATCTGTCGACATCCTCAGGCTTGGGCAGCTTAAACAGGGTCACTCGGTGGACACGGTCGGCCATTGTGAAGGAAGGTGAAGGAGATGGAGATGAAAATTTGGGAGTGGAATGTGGACGGAATGGGCCGGCAAGAAAAGAGGTTGCTGGGGGCCTTTTTATAGTAGGTGAAGGGGCACGGAATAGGAAAGTATTCGTAGCAGAAGTTGGATTTTCGGAATTGGGATTGTGTCGGAGGTAAGTCGTGTCACCAGGAAGACGACCAAGAGGCAGAAGAAAGGGGCAGGCATTATTCCGACATTTCCGGCTACTACTTGTCGCTTTTAGTCGTCCTACTGTTCATGTAAAGCGTGTTTGTCGCTATTAATAATTAGTTCCGGATACTTTACCCCGCCATCGCAAGGAACTGCGGGCGGGTTCGGGTTCTTCAGGCGGCCAATCAAGAGACCCGCGCAACCAAGGACGAAAAGCCTGTAGGATGAAATTGTTCTGTGGGAATCGGCCGTGTTGAATGAAAAGCCTACTTGTAATAGATGGCTTGCCGGGACTTTTCAGTGCTCCAGGACCCGGAAGGCAAGCGCATCATCACGAGACACGATCTGGGCTTCCGACGAGGTGGGCTTATAGTGGACCTTGTTTGATCTCCCCCTCGCGGTTCCTTCTCTCACTAGCAGTCTCAGACTTGCATCATCTTCCATGCTCAACGCTCCCGAGCTACCAAAATCAAATCATCATTACTCTGCCCCCTTTTCAAATCTCCAATTTTACAACCCCGAAAACATAGTATTGCTACACGCCCACATCTCGTCATGGTCTGCCCTGGACGTTGCTATTCCCTTCCTTATCGGGACGTCGATCATGACGGAAGCTCACGCCGCGGGACAACCTAGTACCACTGTCCTCTGCATCGGCAATATCATGCGATACACTTCGAGCACAAGACTGCACAGCCATTATGTGGCGAATGTGCTGCCATGTTCTTCTACAAGTCCCCCTCGGCGGTCTAGGAGCGCACCGACGACTCTGTTGCTCGCACAACGAACGAAAACGCTTTCCTACGGCACGCCATTATGGACCTGACGGCGCTTTGGACCGAGATTCAAAGTGGACGACGAGCCCCCTCAAGCGACAGCGGCTCCGACACCTCTTCCAGCGGAATAATGGACCTTCGCTATCCACAAGGAATACACGACGACATCTTCCAAGAAATCCCTTATCACGATCCGAGCTACGCTGCAATTGACGGAGTCCTCATCAACAGCAAATCAAGCTTGGGCATTCGATTGTGCCGTTTCCAAACCTTTCACGGCCTAGAAGCCCTTCAACCCTGCATCTACGACGACCAACAAGCGGACATGTTCAATGCTCTCGCTGGCTGGGAGTCCCTCGGCCACCAGATTTATAAAGACGCGAGACTTTGGGCATGCATGGCCCAATCTAAACCAAATCTTCCCAGGTCGTGCAGATGGCTGGCTGCGACAATTTTCAATTTCGCCAGTGATATGCTACGACCTGACCACACAGAAGACTTCATGTGGAATATGCGAAGCTGGTTAGAACACTGGCTCAATGTTGCCAGATTAGTATTTGAAGAGCTTGGTGTTCCCATCTCTGTCCCTGAAATCGACTGGTTTCAACAAGCCAATGGGAGTGGACATGCCAGGTCTGTGGTGACTCTAGAAGAAGCAGAGGACGATTCGACCAGCTCGAATGGAACGGTTATGCGCCACGTACCATCACCAGAGGCTCCCGAGTTTATTCCTAGGCCGCTCTAACCTCCCATCGCCTGAGGGTAGCTCTAGATTGTGAGTTCTGCGGTGAGAGATACAAGGATACATGGCGGGCAAACCGAGATGCGAAGATCCGAAAGACTATGCGATTCTATGTAGGAACGAAGCAGTGCTGATTTGTTTCCACCATATGTCCCCTGGTATTCTTTTTACCATGATCAGTTTAGCGAAGCAGGCAGGTATCAATTTAGCGATGTTGAAAATTCAAAATGTTCCACGGTCTATTCACATAACGTGCTGCGCGCGCTCACCATGTGCTTCAAAGATGGCATACGAGCGTGAAAACCAAATCTTCAAGCAACGCAGCGCGGAGAAGCAAAGTTAGACTCAGTTTGCCGAGAACAAACAAATGTATATACCCCATACGACCCCGGCCAGTGCGCCGAGCAAGTTTCGCCCCTGCACCGACTTGACCAGCGTAAAGTTGACGAGCGAGATGACCGGCCAGAGACGGCAGCCCGCAATGATCAGGGGCCAGAACTCCGCTTTGGCTTCCGCCCACACGACGTCGAAGTCCACCCTGCCAAAGTCGACGGCGTCCGGGCTGACCCAGTAGCGGACGGCCTTGGCCACGCTGGTGACGCGCGGCGCGTGGCCGCTCGCCATGCGCAGCGACCGCGTAAAGGTGCTGTACATCAGCGTGTTGACGGCGGCGCCGACAGTCTGATCCAGCAGGAACTTGACGGCCGTGTTGCGTGTGGACAGCGGCGGTTGCTGCGCGGGCTGCTGGCCACCCTTCTTCTGGCCGGCCGCCGCCGCCGTCGCAGGCTCAGGGTGTGAGGGGAAGGTGGCCTCTAGGAAATCTTGCCTGCAGCAAAGTTAGCATTTCTTCGTCATGGGTGGGAGGGAAGCGAATTCGCCCCGGCGGGCGACGATTACCATAAGAAGTTGGGCGGCGTGCTGACGATGATGAAGAGCAGGTATTGGAAGACGGGGATCCAATCGATCGACAACGGCGTCTATGAAATCTGTTAGAACCACTTTGTCAAAAATAAGAGACCCTCCTACTTCTCTTCCCTTGACGAAGGAATAGAAAAATGTGGGAAATTGCTCCGCGGAATGCTTACCTCTTCTCTATACGCCGTGATGCACTGGGCTAGGATGCTGCTGAGGATGCCGAGGCCTGCTGACTGTGTCGTCGCCGCTATGATTGGAGAGGGCATGACGTTCAAGTCTACGTGACAGACAAAATATAGATAAAGTATGTTTTTTGTTTTAGGGAATTAAAGAAGATCTAGTTGCATAGGTGAGGTGGAATAGGGGGGATTGAAGGTTGATAGAAAACGTGCGACCTGGCTACGACAACGTACGTTGTATGTGGGGCGCGTCCTGGATGACTTCGGATCCCAGCACACACCGACCTTGACATGCAGTGACTCAGTAATGTACTGCTGGATGCTATTCAAGCTACAATCGCAATCGAGAAACAGGGGCAATGGTTTCCAATACCACTTCAAATGTTTGCTGATTTCACGATAAGAAAGAGAACATGAGAATGTCACGTATGCTTCATTACATTTTTTCGTCAATATTAGTCTAATTGTACGTTGAGGTCCAACTGCCGGGGAGATACAGTTCACTAACCACCCCGCCCTTGCTTTCTACCTTCGATGCTAGATCACAGTCTTCCAGTCGTCCTGGAACTGGGTCGAGATTATGCCCGCGTCAACACCCACATGAAGAAAAACTGCACGATGTAGGAATAGAAGAAGAGAAACTGAGTTCTCTGATTGCGCTTCGCCCGTGAGTCGGTTTGCATAGGGCCCCCACTGCTGCCAGCGTTCTCAGGCAGTAGAACATATTTCAAAGACCGCATCTGCAGCAACGTTAGCAATGCCATGCCGGGACCCTCAAAGTGTAGCATACCAGGAAGAGGGAGTTGGCTAGAAAGGTATATAGGAACACTGTCCAGCCGATCCAACCGCCGGTGCCCTTGCCACCATTGACGATTTCGGCAACGGCGATCGTGGCGATGATACCGACAAACTTGTAGCCGGAATAGGCAATCAGATCAAAAAGCTGAGACTGGCTGGAGATGCTGAGAAGATAGCATCCAAGTTTAAGCGCGATTATTTCAACGATAACCACAACAAGTCCTTTTGTTGCAGTATAGCCTAGAAGCTCGGGTTGGAAATCGCCTCGAAGACCGGCAATAAGAGTCGAGAGCAGGATAAACGTGACGATGGCCATGACTAGACTCGAGTTAGTACATGCCCGCAGAGCGTGCAGCAGACCGACTAACCTGGTATATACATATCGGGACTGTTGATATCCTCGCGCGGAGGCAGGTACCAGCCTTCCTGGCCATTGGTTGCCGTGGCCTGCTTTCGCGCCCAAGGCTTGTGTCGCCAAGGGAAAAGCACAAGGAAGAGTTTGTTTATCACATAGGAGTTGGATACGTTGAAGTAGTGTTTTAGAGCTGATACATTGACATAGCGGCCGATCTGGAGGGTTTGTCAGTGGTCACGGCCGTAAAGGGACGGCTCGAGGCGGTGGGATGGTGGCTCACATTCTGCTCGACGTATTCCTGGCCGTGCTTGAGCGCTGTTTGGCCAAACTGGGCGGCGACCTGCGCAGTTGGATCGTTCATAAACTGGCCGTAGGCGCCAAACACGTTGCCCGTACCGCCGCCCTGCTGCTGATACGGATTGCCGCCATAGCCCTGTTGTGACTGCGCGGAGCCTGGCGGAGGGGGCGGCGACCGGAGTTGGGGTACAGTCGATACGTGCTGGGGTACAGGGTGGTGCAGGGGCGGCGACTGCCCATAGTTTGCTCGCTGCATTTCTAAGTCGAGTTGTCTGTAGCGTGTAGATGGAGATGGCAAACGTAATGGCGAGAAGAGAGATGGATGCGACCGTGGCCAAAGGCGAACGTGGAGGATGTCGTCGCGCTGGCCACTTGTTTGGCAGTTAGTTGGCAACAAGGGGAGCTTTGTTAGCGCGGAGCTCCCTAAAGTTCCAGGAAGCTTGAGGCTGCGCCACGTCACCGACCGCGTGTGGCTCAACAACCTTGGGTACCACACGTGATACAGGCGGGCCAAACTCTCCCAGAACCCCCGAAGTTAGAAGGCATCTTGTTAGCAGGCGAACTTCCGTAGCGCCGCTGTACCTTGTACCTCCAGCGACGCCGCCACATCTCCAATAATAATCAATAACCCCAGGCTGCGAATTGCAGCACCCGCAACATCGCAGCGAGTGTTCGAGACAGACGAACCTCTGCTCCTGCATGGACTATCTTTCCTCTTAATCCCATTTTCACACCGCACCTCCTTGCAAACCCCCTCTTTTCGTCTTGTCGCTTCACTTGTCTTCCCTACTTGCCACTTGTCGCCTCCCCACCAACTTTAATCGCAATGCTGGACACGTTCGAGATCATAACGACTTCGGGCGTTGTCCTCTGGTCTCGCACATACAGCCCGGTGAATCCTTCAATCATTAACAATTTTATCAACGATACTTTCATTGAAGAAAAACACTCCGCAAATGTCGTCCAAAGTTTTCAGTCGGCCTCCTCAAATCCCGCCTACAAGACGGACCACCACACCCTCAAGTGGACCATGGTAAAGGAGCTCGGAGTTATCTTTGTCGTAAGCCGATGGAATTTACAGTGCGGAGGAAGTTATCAAAACTGACGAGCAGCTAGGTTGTATATCGATCACTTCTTCACTCAAGCTGGGTGGATAAACTCGTCGATAATATTCGTACCATCTTTGTCAGTCTCTACGGCGAGCAGGTCAAGAAACCACGCACGACACTGGTTGAATGCCATGGGTTCGATGAATACTTTGATCAACAACTTCGTGAACTCGACAAATCCAGTACATTGGACCCTACTGAGGCTATTGACGACGTGCGCGACTCCCCGGAGAGCAAGAAACTCTCCGCGCCAGGATTAACTTACAGAGGCCGAACTGTTTCTAACGGCGCTGGCAAAGACGAAATATCGGCCGATTCAACACCAAACACGTCGCGACCATCAACACCTGCCAGCAATGCAGTCATTGGCAAGGCCGGTCCTGTAGCCAAGATGTCCAGGCGTGCGCGCAAAGCGAAGCACAACTCGGCGCCTGTATCGTCGGGAGATGAAGCCTCTCGCCCGAAGAAAGCTGCGGGTGGCAAAAAGGGTCGAAAATGGGACGCCGACGGCTTCGCAGACGAAGATGATGATGTGCAGCTCGACTACTCTGCACATGATGGCGGCGGCGCTGCCAGGTCGAGCGCAGTAGAGTCAGTTGACTCATCTACTTGGGGTACATCGGCCAAGGGCAAGTTCGTGTTGCGTGACCTGGGCGACGAGGTACAAGGCATCCTTGCCAGTGCGCAGGCAGAAAAGGCGGCTGCATCGCGCGCGGCGTCGGCGAAAGCTGGTATCCTCGGCTCGGGCGTAAACGCTATCAGTGGACTCTTCCGCAACGTCGTTGGCGGCAAGACCCTGACATCCGAGGACCTTGCAAATGCTATGAAAGGCATGGAAGAGCATTTGCTTCGCAAGAATGTGGCTAGAGAAGCCGCTGTGCGGCTTTGCGAAGGTGTTGAAAAGGAGCTAGTAGGCACCAAGACTGGAACATTTGAAGGCAAGCGCGTCAACAATGCTCCAACTATGGCTAATTCTGACATGGTTTACAGGTATCAATGCCAGGATCCAAACGGCTATGGAGGCCTCTCTTACCAAGATGCTCACGCCGACATCATCTCTCGATCTGCTTCGCGATATTGACTCCATTACTTCACCACCTGTTACGTCTCTTCGCCAGCGCCGGCCATATGTCATGTCAATTGTCGGCGTCAACGGCGTGGGAAAATCAACTAACCTATCCAAGATTTGTTTCTTTTTGTTGCAAAACAAGTACAAAGTACTCATCGCGGCTGGAGACACATTCCGGTCCGGCGCGGTCGAGCAGCTTGCTGTGCACGTTCGCAACCTCAAGGAGTTGACGGCGCGTGAGGGCGGCCAGGTCGAGCTGTACCAGAAGGGCTACGGCAAGGATGCCGCCACTGTGGCCAAAGACGCCGTCACCCACGCCTCGCAAGAGGGCTACGACGTGGTCCTCATCGATACGGCTGGCCGCCGGCACAACGACCAGCGCCTCATGTCGTCGCTCGAAAAGTTTGCCAAGTTTGCTCAGCCTGACAAGATCCTTATGGTTGGCGAGGCCCTAGTTGGTACTGACTCGGTCGCCCAGGCGCGCAACTTCAATGCTGCCTTTGGCGCCGTTCGCTCCCTCGATGGCTTTATCATTTCCAAATGCGACACTGTCGGCGACATGGTGGGCACTCTTGTCAGCCTGGTCCACGCCACCAATGTACCTGTTCTCTTTGTCGGCGTCGGCCAGCACTACTCAGATCTGCGCAACTTTTCCGTCAAATGGGCTGTTGAGAAGCTTCTCAGCAACAACTAGAAAACCTGACGTAGACAATTCTGGATAATAAATAGTGAATACAGGAGCAGGTGGTACGCCAAGTGAGAACTACTTGTATATTTATATAACACACACTATGATAAAATCATGTCCATATTCCTAGTCTAATAAATCAACAACAGAAAAAAAGAGTGTCAATGAAAACGTTCGCTGATTCGGCGCTTTTCTTGGTATAATTAATGCACACATCTGCTGGTAAAACAAAAACAAAGGGAAAAGAAAATTACTAAGTGAATATCGAACCCTTAATCCTCAAAATAGTCGTGATTAATGTCCTCTGCCCCCTCCACCTCGCGAGCTGTAGGAGGTGTTAGTAGGCCGCTCCTGCTCCGCGTCCTGCTCTTCGTCGGCGTGTTGAGCACGCCAAAGAAAGATGAGGGCTGGTTTGACTTTCTCCATCGATCGAGCGCATTGATGCCGGAGCCAATGGTCTGGGCGACACGCGGGGTGGCGGCCTGAATGCTCTGAGCAATGTTGGGCAGGGTGATGGCCGAGCCACCGTTGATGGCTCGTTCGCGCTCTTGCTCCTCCATTTGGAGGTTGGCCTTGAGTCTTATGGCGGCGTCCTTTACTCTCTCGCGATCAAACGAGTCAACAGCTAGTGCCGTGATGATGTCTTGCAGATCGCTATGTCTCACAGCAAGGAGCTCACGCAGCCAGGTAATCTCGTCATCGCGTTTTGAGATCTTGGCAGGCGCTTCGGGGTCCAGCTTGGCAACGTCCTGCTCAAGCTCTTCGATGCGCTGCTCGCGAGCTTGAAGCTGCTCTTGGAGGACCATAATGGATTCGCGTAGCGCCTGTGGCGAGATCTTTTCAGGCAAGTGAGAAGCCACCGAAGCGCGAGGAGCAGCAAGGGGGGCAGCTTGAGCGGCAGCGGCAGCGGCTTGCTTGGAGATCTCAAGCTTGTCCTCGAGGTGCAGAACGCGGTCCTTGAGATGGTCAATCTTGGACGAGGACAGGCTGAGGCGTTCCAAAAGGGCCTCCTCGGCTCGTTGACTGTCCTCGGCAGCATTGTTGATTTGGCGCTCGTAGCGGGTTTGCATATCCTCGACTTCATTTTGATGTTTACGTCCCAGTTCCTCCAGGAGCTTGGCCTTGGTGGTCTGCTCTTCTTCCATCAGCATTTCATTGCGTGCTTTGGAGGTGTCAGCCTCGAGTCTGACGTTATCAATCTCAGCGCGAAGCTTAGCATTTTGCTCCTCAAGCTCTTGGCGAACAACATTGACCTGGTGGTTGGCGGCATCGATCTCTGTTTGCATGGCAATTCTGGTGCGCTTAACTTCGCTGGCACCGGATTCTCTTGCCTCCTCAAACTCGCGCAGGTAGCGCGACGCTGTATGGTGGAGCTTATCTTTCTCGTCACGGAGCTCGCCAAGGATTCCCTCAAGCCGCGTGCATTCTTTGAGAGCACGCATGCCGCTTCTTTCGTTGGTCTGAAGGCGTTCCATCTCAACCTCCAGGCGCTCGCGCGTCTTGGCCTCAGCCTGCAATCTGGCATCCAGCACTTCTTGGCGGGCAAGCATGGCCTGGTCTTTCTTGATGCGCCTGGCACTCTCCTCAGCGACCTCACGAGCAGCATTTGCCATGTCCTCTTGGAGGGTCATGAACTTGCTTCGCCAGGATTCACGAAGGCGCTCATTCTCTTGTAACTGAGATGTAAGGGTTTGCATGGTCTTTTGGAGGCTCTTGTTCTCGTCGCGTACAACCGCAAGCTCACCCGCACTGCAACGAGCGTTCTCGTCGGCTCGCTCAGCCTCGCTGCGCCAATGTGTGTTGTCTTGGCGGACCTCCTTTAGGTCGCCTTCGAGAGCATTGAGCTTGTTCGTCATCTCGCTTTGGGACTGGCTCGCGTTGTTGGAAGCGGCTTCTAGTAGAGTCATGCGCATCGCTTTTTTGCCAGCAGCCTGCTCTAACTCTTTGATTCTGCGATCACGCTCCTCAAGTGTCTCAGTAAGACGACTTTCCTCCTCAGAAGCATGCTTGAGTTGGCGCTGGACATCACAGAGTTTGTCCTCGAGAAGGCGCCGTTGTGTAAGCTCTTCCTCTGTCTTCTCTTCCTGCAATCTAAGGCGTTCTTCAAGATCCGCCACGCGCTGGTCATAGACACTCTTGTTGATGATCTCAACCTCGACGCGGGTCTCGGCGGCATTTAGCTTGCGGTTGAGCTCAGCAGCAGCATCTTCCGCCTCACGACGTTCCTGAATCTCCTTCTCAATCTTGTGCTGCTCGAACTGCAAGCGTTGTTCCAAATCAATATTCTTTGTTTGCAGCTCATCCAGCTTGGCAAGAATAGCATCATCAGACTTAGATGTGGTCGGCCTACTGTCCTCGGCATTTTCGTCCTCTACTTCACGGTCACGGTGCGGTGC
This sequence comes from Cordyceps tenuipes, assembly GCA_025583755.1. Taxonomy (NCBI): domain Eukaryota; kingdom Fungi; phylum Ascomycota; class Sordariomycetes; order Hypocreales; family Cordycipitaceae; genus Cordyceps; species Cordyceps tenuipes. The sequence goes on from JANZYN010000112.1 coordinate 69,506, forward strand.
GCTCGTGAGCGTGCTCATATGAGCCTTCATCTCATCTAGTGCAGTCAAGATAGCCGTGTGATCGACAGGTGGTGCCTCGACTGCCGTGTGGGCATTCTGCGCGGCCAAAGCCTCAGCCATGGCGACGCGGATTTGGTCCATGCGGCGGTCTCTGCGCGGGCTCATAGAACGATTTACGATCAGCTCGTCATCTTCGTCATCGGCATCGCTTTCCTGGTTTTCACCAGTTGTACTTCTCATGTCACGGCGCGACGAGGGAGCGCGACGGCTCTTGCTGGCGAGGACAGATTGGATCGAGAGCAGTGTTCTCTCCATGGGCTCAAGTCGGGACGTCAACAAGTTACCAACAATCTCGTTGACTCGGCCGTCAAAGAACTGTGTCCTGCTCTCAAGCTTAAAGTGCTCATCCTCTGAGAAAGCAGCTTCCCAGTCACTTGGCGGCATAGCCTCATGCTGTTGTACATTGTCCCAGGCGTTGGGAGGGTCAATGAAAGGGTCCTCCAGTTGAGGATCCTTGGGGTACGGAGGAACTGGCTGGTTGAATTGGGGCACAAATTCGTGTGCAATGGGGCGAGCCGTGTACGAGGGCTGTCGGCTGGCCACAGGAGTGGGCTGGTTCCAGATCGATTTTGCCAAGGGCTTCTTCTTAACGCCCATGGTAGGGTCGATCTCCATTTGCTGCATGACGGCGTCAATCTCCTCGAAGGTTGGCTCATCTGCCTTGGCATCGGTCTCGACAGGCTCTTCGCTGAGGTCGACCAGGGTGTTTTGAGCCTCAATAGACGGCACGACATAGGTGGCTGTGGGTTGGATGGTATCATATTTCTTCTCTGGCTGTTCAGGCTCCGGTGTGGAAGCAAGAACAAAAGAGGCAGGAGCAGGGGCGGGAGCCGCGGAGGAGGGAGTGGCCTCGATATGCGCAAAGCGAGAGGCTTTGAGGCCCTCCGGCTTGACAGGAGGCATCGGCGCAGAGAATTGAGACTCGTCCGAGACCTTCGGGGAGGCTTTCTTAAGCTCGGAGATAGAACCGGAGTGCGTCATCTTCACGGGGCGTGGCTCTGCACGATTTAGTGTCGCTGGTGACTCCTCTCCATAGGAGAGAGCTCCAGGCGAGAACGGGACGGCAGCACCAGAGAGAGAGTTTCTCTCATGAGCTTGCTTCTTTGATTTGAGTTCGGCAGAATGTTGGGCCTTGTGGCTGTTGATGACAGCATCTTTTTTGGCCTGGAGGGGCTGCCACTCATGGGCGTTGGTAGCCGGCGAAGTTTCAGAAGGAGCGGCGGTGGTCTCGTCAGTCTCTACTACGTCCCGAGTGCCAGCGGACGACATCGATGTGTCAATGAATAGGGCGTTATCGTTGGTACTCTCCGAGACGCTAGTAAGAGGCATCTGAGCAAAAGGGGCGACATCCTGGCTTTCTGGTGCCAGAGACTTTGCGCGCTTGGCTCTCGATTCATCCTGAAGGGGACGACCATCGCTATCCATTTCATCCCCGTCAGACTCTTCAGCGACACCCAAAAGGTGCGACTTGGCAGACCCTCTGCTAGAGGGCCGGATGATAGGAATGGCCTTGGATTTGCGGACCGGGCGGACGATTTCACTCGTGTCAATGTTGATGTCCCCAAAAATAGAGTCTGTGTGCCCTTGGTGCCCTTTTCGAGTGTTGTTGACTGAGCTGGATAGTGACTGAAAGGGGGTAAAAGACGGGGCGTCAGGTCTGAACTTGGGTCCTGAGGTGGAAAAGCTGAATTCGCTTTGTCCTGCGTTGAATGATGGAGCGCCAGCGGCGAAACCAAAACGGTTGCTGCCAAACTGGGCCACAGGAAGGGCAGGCTCAACGTAGTCGCTGACACTGGCCGGGAGGACTGCAGGTTGGAAACTTGCTGCGCCAGGCTGGAAAGTGGCAGCAGAGGAGAAATTAAACAAGCCAGGGGTGAAATTGCTTGTGGGATTGAACTTGAACTCGGGCGCCTTAACGTTGAGCTTCGATATCGATGGTTTCCTCTCATGCTCGGGAGCCTCGACAGGTTCATTCAAATTGTTCCACGGGTTGCTTGCAGTCGATAGTGTCTTCTGATGTTCATGAAGCATAGCAGGAAAGTCGAAATTTTGCACAGGGGTGCCCAAGTCGCTGGGGTTTGTCTCAATCTCATAAACCTCGTCGCCCTCGGGCTTGTTAGTCTCGGGGATGCCGTTGAGCCGGTCAAACGTGGATCCATCAGCCTGGGAATCGTGATCCCGAAAGAAGTTTTGCGTCAGAGATTGACCACGGCTATGAGGACGGGGATGGTGAAGGACGACTGGTTTGGCTTGTTCATTAGCAAAGTGTTCAGAAACGGCCAAATTGCCAGAGGCCCGGCGGTCGTGGGCCAGAGCGAGATTCTCATGCTTGGGAACAGAGTTTCCTTGAGCCTGTGGATTATAGTCTTCATGTTCGAGCTGATTGCGCAGCTGCTCCTCCAGGTGATATTGGGCGTCTTGCATTTCAGACTGCATTGAGGGCTGATACTTCTTGGTGGGCTCTGGCGTCTTGGAAGGGCTCTTAGCATAGTCATCCACTTCTTCTCCTTCTTCTTCTTCATCCTCGCGCACCTGCTGCAGGCGAGGCGAAACCCTAGACATCTGTTGAGGAAAGTATTGCAAAGACTGGTGCCTTTGGTGAGCGTTAAATGCGGGGCTTGAAGCAATGGGAAATCCGTCCAGGTCGTAGGGAGACTGCGGCGAGACAATTCCATTCAAACTGAGAAGCGGCGAATCGATGCGAGCAAGGCTTTGCAAAATTCCGGCTTGATTCTGCCACCCTTGAACATTCGACAGCGGAAACGGAGAGCTTCCTGTTGGTAAAGAGATAGACTGACGAGGGTTGAACTTGCCCTGTACTTGCGCAAAGGGAATGGGAGAAGCAACTGCAGGGCTCTGGGACGTTGTTGTAGTACCAGACAGTAGTTGTGATTGGAAGTTGAAGCCAGGGTTGCTGGACGCGGACGAGGTGGGAATCGGCGGCGAGAAAGGTAAAGGAGGGTATTGCGCGGAAGCTTGTCGCGAAGGAATAGTGAGCGACGGCGATATGGATGGTGCAGGGGGTTCCTCAGTAGCATCAGAAACGCCAAGCGCTCTGAGCTTGGCTTCTTGTAGCTCTTGGACGTAGTTCTTCCATGCGTTCAGGTCTGGCAGATTCACCTGGTAGTGACCGCTGGATCGCTCCTTGGTCAGGTCGTCGGCGGAGGGCCAGCAGTCCCGACTCTGAGAGTCGTCGGTGTCGAGAGGCTGGTAATCCTTGACTACAAGATCGAAGCCCTCCACGTTATATCCAAGTTCCTTCCAAGAGGCAAACATGCGCTCAATCTCATCAGGGCGCAGCGGCATTGGGGTCTTGCCAGGCTGACCGCGGTCGTCGTCGCGGGGGACCAGTATCATAATATTTTTCCCTTTCCAAGGCACCTTTTTCTTGATTCTTGGTGTCATAGGGGGCTCTTTCGGTAAAGGCTTTTCCTTGATCCTTTTTGGTGTTGAGGGAATAGGGGTCACGGCTGCCGTCTCCGCGGCGGCTTTGGCGGGCATGTTACCCAATGTGTTCGAAGGTCCTGACGGGGGCCTCGAGATCGCTCTTGTCGCATGTTCTGGCGTGATCTGTCCCTCCTCAGCGGACTGGGCGATTTGGTCGTTGCGCTGAGGAGGGGCCTTTGAGGCCGGCTCAAGTATGAGCTCTGATTCCGCCGCCATGCTCGTTGAGTTACCCAGCTTGATACCCTTTGCCTTGGAAGGTTTGAGAGTTTCGTTGCTGGCACTTGCGCGTGGTTGTCGCGTGTGCTTTTTGGTAGCCTGAGCGGCTTTGACAGCTCTAGGAGTAAGCTCGCCGAGCCAGGCTAATTCGGAGCCGCTCAATGAAGAGTGCTCGCTATCGCTTCCGTCGCTGAGCCAGAGACGGGGTTCAATGTTTCCTTCTCCGGCAGCCGTGTGCGCGCGAATCCAGTCCTCGGTGAGTCCTCTGTTGCTGCGTCTGACCCGGTTGGCGAGAACGGCGGCAGCAGCACTCAGCGGCTCGCGGGCCTCGGCGTCAACCTGTAGCGGGAACTGGGGAGCTGGGCGAAGAAACGGGGTGTCGATGTCCAAGTGGTGAATTGGCGACTCCTCAGAAAACTCGCTGCTGGAACTCTGACGGCGTACGTTGCGGTCGTGCGGGGGGTATGGCGATCCCCAGCTGGCTGTCTCAAAAACGTCGTCGGTTGCTCGGGCCGGCGATTGGAGCAGGACCGAAATTCGGTCCGGCAGTTTTGGCGCCGGGAGTTCCGGGGCAGGAGGCGAAGACTCAAGGTCTATGTCGTCGTCTCCGTCTGCGGTGGAGGCGGTGGACAAGGCCGGAGATGCTGGTGGTTGGTGGTTGGGCTGATGGTCTCCAGAACCGTCCAGTGCCCACGCACGTGGAGGGCTGGTAGTTGACGACTTTGGATGCGACGTCGTAATAGGGTCTAATTATAGGCGCGAGCAGTCGGTTAGTCGGAGATCATCATGGCCGAAACGCATGTAAATCAGGACGACCCGTAGTTCTCGGGTCCGTGGCACGGCATAAGACAATGCCAGTCTATGCATGGGGTATCGGGTGTTTGCTTCCTTACATACCGAGCTTCAGCGCAGACGAAGAACTTATCGCCTGCCACTGATTCTCTCAAATGTGCCGTAGAAGTCCACTCTCGTGCTCCCTCCTTTTTTTTTTTTTTTTTTTTTGAGATGCTGAACCGGAGAATCGAAAAGGGAGTCGGCTCTGGTGTGTGGGTACGCGTCGCGCGTCGATTTTATGACGACCCTTTCTGAGAATTTAAAGGGGGCGGGTTCACACAACTGATGGCAGCGTATACCTACCTAGGGACAGAAACAAAAAACGGCGTGGGTATCAACAACGGACAGAGACGAGCTGTTTAAAAGACGAGGGCGCAGTGAGTCGATGCGCCCGAACACATCGGAGGATAGACAATCGCGACCGAGGTGCGAAGGATGCTGGAAGAGAAGTTCGAATTGGTGGCATGGAGGATGAGATGGGGGGATGGGGTGGATGACTTTAACTAGGGAAGTCGAAGAGCCTGGCTGGGGTTGTAGCAAAAAGGGTACCTCCCCACGAAGTATCAAGGTTTGTAATTGGACCAGTAAGTTGGCCGGTCTGCTTTTTATTATTATTATTATTATTATTAGCGACTTTCGGTCTTGACCGCAACCTGTGGCATTTTTCTCGTGGTAACTAACTAGTTATTAGTTACTTAGTAACCCACAAGACAGGTACCTGGTATAGCCACGGATTACTTTGCAACCTACCTTATTCATCTCCCCTGCGATGAATTTTTCAAGGGGAATGGGAAGAAGGCTGGCTGCAAGAGCATGGGCCTGGGCCATCATCAGTTGAGCGCTTTTGCCAGTTGAGTTTGCCAGTGGCCAGTGGCCTTTGCGGACAGATAGTGCCGAGTACCTTGGATATACATGGCAGACAAGTAGGTGGTTGAAGATTGGCGCATCCTCTGGGTCACATAACCAGATATTTTTGGTGCAGATATCTGAGCACTAGCCTAGGCTTGTTCTGACAATGAGTTCACCAGTAGCGCAGTTGTCGGGAAAAGCGGAAAGCGAAAAGGGACAAGCCTGGTCTTGGGATCCTCCTCTCTCTACTTCTAAAACTTTTACCAGTAATGACTTCTCTACAATAGATGGCGGTGACCTTGACAAACTGTGGTCAGGTCAGATCAGAAATCAGAAATCAGAGGGGAGAGCAGGAAAAAGTTCGAGGCGCCATCCAAAAAGTACCTACCTACCTAGTTAAATGATGACGCCCACTTTCTGCCCAAGTTGACTCCACAAAAGAGGAAGGCACGGGGGTCCCAGAAAAGGTTAGACCCAGGGGACCAGCCGAGCGCTTCCCGCCCAAGGCCCAACCATTTCAGGTGGTGGTGGGCCAGCCAGAGGTTTAGGTTGAGGAGAGAAGCTGCTGCGAACTGGTATGCGAAGCCACCAGTACGAGAATGAGGGCAGGCATGTGAGCCATGTAACTGAGCGGTTGCAGTCGACAAGTGACGGGAAATCCGGGGTCGGGCTTGTCTGTAGCAAAGAAGGTATGACGTAACGCGGGAGCGTCCCTGGGCATACCAACCCTCAACGCACGGCCGCGTTGATGTTACCATCGCCAACGCGAGAGCTATGTGCAGATGACCGAATACGTGGCGCAGCTGGGCCCCGCGGCCTGCTGTATCCAGTGCAGGACAATCAAGCACCACACCACACTCACGTACCGGTTGCCTGCAGCATCGCAAGAACGCACAGCGTCGCGTCGGATATCGGTATTCATGCGGTATAGTATTAAACGGGTCTAATTACAAGAGTGACAGCAATACTCGCTTTGAAACAGTCATAAACAATAAAAAAGGGCTATATATGAGGCACTGCTCTCGAAGCGACCGCGGTCCTCGCTTCATTCGATAAGCCAAGTAAACAAGCAAACAATCAACAGCTAGAATCGTGCGTCTAGCATAGTGTGTGATCTGCGCTGAACGGTTTGTCGCTTCCATGCGCTTGCATTAACTCCTTCCGCTTCATTCCGCTCTTCAATAACTTGGTCCTTAGGTACAATACATTGTCTGACAACCCCTTGCCTCAAAGATGCAAGGTTTAAAAGTTGGACGAGGGGTTGACGTTACTGGGCTGGTGGTAGTTGTCCAAGGTTGACTGGAAAGGCGTTCGTTGATTGTTGCTGCTGATCGAGTTGGACGGCTCGTGCTTTTCATAGCCATTGGTGCTCATATCGTAGCTCATCAAGCCGTCGCTTTCGTCCGAGTGCTTCCTGCGGCCCCAGATCCGATAGGCAACCATGCCAGCGGCACCCAACAGGATGGCGCCGCCAATACCGACAACGACACCGATAACCGTGTTGCGAGTCTTGGCCGGCATGCCCGAGGTGGCACCGTCCTTGTCCGAGCTTAAGCCAGGCGTCGACGCAGCCCCGGAGGTGCTAGCCGGGGCTTGAATGGTCGGCGTGACAAAGCTGGTCAAGGTCGGGTTGGGGTTCGAGTCCTCTGGCGAAGTCGGCTTCGCGGTAGGCTGCTGAGGTTGCGATGAGGGCTGCTGCGATGAGGGTCCCGCGGCGGTGCTCGATGGCTGGGCTTGTGTGGGAGTCGGGGAGGGAGGCGAGGTAGGAGCTGCACTGGATGGGGTGGGTGAGGAGGAGGGTGGCTCGCTACTGCTCGAGCTGGCTGGCGGCGTGGTCGAGGCTGAGGCAGGAGAGGAGCTCGCGGGCGTTGAGTCCGGCGTCTTCGCGCCTCCAGTCGATGGGCTTTTGCTGTCAGTATCCGATTCGCTGGCGGCGAGGTCTGCGCGGTGTCCGAGACGGAAGTGATCCAAGAAGGCCGCGTCAGCGACGCACAGGGCTGCCAGAATGAGTAGGAAAAGGCGAGGCGAATACATGGCGAACGGTAGCTAGTGTAAAGGTATCGAGAGATCGATGTGTTGATTATGTATGCGCAAAGCAAAGATAGATCGAGTAAAAAGAATGTGGCCAAGTTGCTGTTTTGGTTTCGTCGTCGTCGCTATGGATGAGTGGGCAAAGAAGGAAGGCGGTTTGATGGTTAGCCCGCGGACGGGGTGGTGGGCAAAAATGCAGCAGCGGCACCTTGCCCAGGTGCTATCGAATAAGTCGCTACTAGGATTGCAGTTTTTAGGGCAGCAAGAGTGCAACGATGACAGAACAACCGAAAGAATAGCACAATGTCTGGTGTCTTTGTTGTCAGGCGCTCAAGTATGACAGCATGGAGAGGGTGAAAGAGCAAGAAGTAAAAGAGAGGAGCCCGCCGGGCAAGCGAAGGAGGGGGGAAATGACAAAGAAACGACAAAAAGACGGACGAGGATTATTCGAGGGCCAAGTAATAGTTACACTGGGGGAGGGAGGGAGGGAAGGCAGAGAGATATTATTAAGAAGGCAAGCCATGAGCCAGGGCTTGCAGATTGGCGTTGCAAAAAAGGAGCGTCAAGGGCTCGTATTCGAGCAGGCGCCACTTCGGTACTTGCGGGTACTGGCACGGCACCTGTAATATATGGTGAAACCGCGCTACACCACAGGTACCTGCTAAGTACTTCCATCTCTGACTAATGTACATATCTCAGTTGCCTGGTAAGCCATGACCGTTTCAGTTAACCCTTGTTGGGCTTGACTTGCAGGGCGGAACCGCCAAGGCTTGCTCTGACGTGTCGCAATAATATCAACACCACGGGATATTCGGGAACTACCATGTCGCGATATTTCACAGCGCCAACGAACTCGCCCCATCGACCATGCATATTAGCCAGAATGGTTGGGTTTGCCGTTGAAGAACTTTGCAAGTGCAGGCTCCTACAAACGCAGGCTGCACTGGCGGCTGCGGTTGTCACGATGAACTGACTCGTTGCAGCCAAGCCAAGCATTATCGACAAAGCAATTATCGATTATCGACAGCCCCGCCATTCTCTCCTGACGGGTAGGCCGGTGCCTGACTCCAGCCTCTCGATCAGTCAGCGTCAGTCAACTCTTTCCGTCAGCCCAGGCTTTGCACACAAAGACATTTCCGACTTTCACCACAGCACTTACGGATTGATGCTGGCTTACCATTCAAGGCCGCTTGTAGGAGCGCTTGACGGCAGCCTCCAAAAATAGAACAAGCTTGTTTGCGTCCCGATCCGACTCCATAAACAGAGAGCCAACATGCAGCCTTGCATGAACTTGTCCCGGCGTGGTGGTCAGCGACTCATCCGCCTTGGTTCACGGCAAAGTGCACCGGTTTCACAACACTGCTGGCGAGCACCATACCTATGCCTCATGCCTCATGCCTCTCTCTGCCTCTGTCCCCACGGCTCATCTGTACCTCGGATGACCTCAAATGACATTAAAGTGGGACGAAACAGTGGAAAAAAGGTTACTCAATAACTCATATACACATAGCGGTATGCATAATACCTATGTTTACAGAGATTGCCAACTAGTTAGTACATAGAAGTAACATCTAAAGAGTAGTCAATAAAATGATCACAAATAGATATTTACTTCTAATACTCCTTTCCTTTTACTTTTTCTTTCTGACATAAACTTCTAGGTAGGCATATGCTAGTGTATAGCTAGTATGTGCTCCTAACTCTATATAATGGTAGTTTTAAAACAAGGAAAGCCTATGTCCAGTGCTCATAGATATTGATTGCATCGAAGAGGCGCCGCACAACATGGAAAAGACAGTTATTCATTTGATAACTCGTCCCAGAACCACTTGACCTGCGTCGCACTCCCAGCAAGCAGTTGATGACGGCGGACAGGAACCTGGTCAGGCTGTCAAGTCTCGAGCACAAATCATGGTCGCATTGTGCAAAAATGTAACACTACAGAGGCAGGCCAAAATGAGCACCGGACCTGCGTCAGGTCTTGTCATCAGTCAGCCAACGACAAAAGTCCATGCCAACAGTCCAGCGCAACCCGCAATCCCAGACGAGCTATTAACCCCAAGAAAAAAAAATGAAACGAAACGAAACGAAACGAAAAGAAGCGAAGCGAAAGAGTAGCGACGTGATATTTGTGACTCCAGATGGCAGAGCTAGACCCTTAGCCCTGAGCGTTCTCTTCCATCACCAACCCCTTCCCCTTCATTCCAGTGACAATAGCCTCGCGACTCAACCGCCATAACGCCATTCTCTCCGGGTATGCTTCTGTCTGACCAACCTCCTTGCTGAGACCACTTTAAAGATTTTACCCATCGTGACTCAGACTACCGGTCTCCCTCGGCGTCCTTGGTACGCCGCCCACGGGAGACAGTAGCGCTCTCGCTCTTCCCTCGTGCTCAGTATCATGGGATGGGGGACGCGATTCCATCGTCTTCCCGCCTCAAGTGCGAAATCGCCAATTCCCGTGCTTCAACTTAGTATCCCTGCATTAAGCTACCCGACATGGGGCAGCGCGTCAGCGGGAAGCTGAGACGGCGTCGTTTTGCATACGTGAAACAATATTGGCTACAAGTCATCTATGTAGTGTCGCTACTATATATAAACCAGCATGATCAACGACCGGCGACTGGTATTTTTTAAAAGAAGCCCGGCGGCCTTGATCCCCTTACGCAATCCTGTCCTTGGAAATTTGCTGCCGTAATGATACAGACCAACTCCTCATCATCCAAATCATGAAGCCATCTCTTGCCTTGCTGGCCGCTATTGCCACGCCGGCAACCCATTGCCTCACACTCGGAAGCCGTTCCCAATCATACAACGTAATCCACGAGCCCGGCAAGCGCGAACTCCTGCAGAACCTCGTCACCTGGGACTCGCAGTCGCTCTTCATCCGCGGCGAGCGCGTCCTACTCTTCTCCGGCGAGGTCCACCCGTTCCGGCTGCCGGTGCCATCGCTGTACCTCGACGTCTTCCAAAAAGTCCGCGCGCTAGGCTTCAACACCGTCTCCTTCTACGTCGACTGGGCGCTACTCGAAGGCAAGCCGGGCGAGTTCCGAGCCGATGGCATCTTTGCGCTCGAGCCCTTCTTCGAGGCCGCAACCAAGGCCGGCATCTACCTAATCGCCCGGCCCGGACCGTACATCAACGCCGAGGTCTCCGGCGGCGGCTACCCGGGCTGGTTGCAGCGCGTCAAGGGCCTGCTGCGCACCGACGCCCCGGACTATCTCGCGGCCACGGACAAGTAAGTTGCTAACCAACACGGACCGACCCCCCGAGGGATGTTCCTATTGCTGCTCCGTTTTTGGCTAACCACTGCGCACGACAAGCTACATGGCCAAGGTCGGCGCCATTATTGCCAAGGCCCAGATCACAAACGGTGGGCCGGTCATTCTGTTCCAGCCGGAGAACGAATACAGCTTTGCCTCCGTATCCCCGTTCCCGAACAAGAAGTACATGCAGTACGTCATTGACCAGGCTCGCAAGGCCGGCATAGTGGTGCCACTGATCGACAACGACTCCTATCCCGGCGGCACTGGTGCGCCCGGCACCGGGGAGGGCGAAGTCGACATTTATGTATGGAAAGCTTTCTAGGATGGAGACATGCCGCCCTGTACTAACTGTTGGCTTAGGGATTTGACTCTTATCCCCTTGGATTTGACTGCGTAGGCAATCTTTCAACAATGGCCAGTTCAGTTCATCTGACTAACACTCAGTAGGCTCATCCAGATGTGTGGCCGGCAGGTAACTTGCCTACCAACCTGCACCAGACGCACCTGAAACTTAGTCCAAGCACACCCTTCTCAATATTGGAGGTAACATACTGTCTACTCTCTGTTTTTGAGTTGACAACTAAATTTTGATGCATTACAGTTCCAAGGCGGATCGTATGATCCTTTTGGCGGTTACGGCTTTGACCAATGCTACAAGCTGGTGAACCACGAATTCTCTCGCGTCTTTGACAAGAACAACCTCGCTGCGGGTGTGAATATCTTCAACATCTACATGGTAAGTGTATACACCGACGCCACGGAGAGATGTCTAACGCAAGCAGATCTTTGGAGGCACCAACTGGGGAAACTTGGGTCATCCCAACGGATATACGTCGTACGACTACGGTGCCGTGAGTTACTCTCTTTCAGTCTGTGCCCAGGCAGGCCTGGTTAACCGAATTCTTCCACAGAGCATTCGAGAAGACCGCTATATTGACCGCGAGAAATACTCTGAGATGAAGCTGGAAGCGCAGTTCATGCGTGTTTCCCCCTCCATTCTAGAAACAACGCCTAGCAATGTCACCACGGGTGTGTACAGCGACAGCAAGGATATTGCTATCACGCCCATGCTCTCTAAACAGAATGGCAACTACTTTGTTATCCGACATGCCGACTACCAGCGCCAGAACTCGACGTCTTACACCGTGAAGCTACCCACCTCGCAAGGAACGTTATCCATCCCCCAGGCTGGCGGCAAGCTGACCTTGTCCGGTCGCGACTCCAAGTTCCACGTCACCGACTACGTCATGGGAGCCCATACCCTGCTCTACTCCACGGCTGAGATCATGACCTGGCAGAATTTCGATAACCAGACGCTCGCTATCCTGTACGGCGGCCCGGGAGAAATGCACGAGTTCGCGCTGAAGAACGCCGTGCGTGTGGACGCCAGCGATGGCAGCAGCGTAACATCTCAGAGTCGAAACAGCTCCGTCATCGTCCAGTTCACACCGACGCCGGAACGTCAGGTCATCCGCACCGGGAACCTCACTGTGTTCATGTTGGGTAAGCCGAATGGCTCGCGTAAACCATGGCGATAGCGGTCACCCACCTACTAACACCACGTCACATAGATCGCAATAGCGCCTACAACTACTGGGTGCCGGTCCTTCCCAAGAACGACTCCGCGTACGGCAGCTCCGTGATGAACCCGGATACCATCATCGTCAACGGGGGCTACCTTGTCCGCTCCGCCTCCGTTCGCGACGCCACTGTGTCTATTCAAGCCGACTTCAACCAAACCACCTCCCTCGAGGTCATCGGGGCGCCCCTACAAGCCGCCAACCTCTCCATCAATGGAATACCCACAGGCTTTAAGAAGACGGCCGATGGTACCTGGCTGTCTACGCCGTCCATCCGCCTCCCTGCCTCCGTACCGCTACCTAACCTCCGTACCCTCGACTGGTACGTCGTCGATTCGCTGCCCGAGATACGGCCCGGATACGACGACGCGCTCTGGACGCGTGCCAACCTCACCGCGACCCCGAACCCGCGCGGGACGCCCCTCCGCACGCCCGTCTCGCTATATGGCGCCGACTACGGCTTCAACACCGGCGCCCTGCTCTTCCGCGGCCGCTTCACCGCCGCCGGCGACGAGGACCAGCTCGTGCTCACCAGCTCCGGCGGCACCGCCTACGCCGCCGCCGCGTGGATCGACGACACCTTCCTCGGCTCCTTTGCCGGCCGCAAGGACTGGGGCACCGTCACCGTCACGCACGGCATCCCGCCCCAGCCCGCCGGCAGCCAGCACGTGCTCACCGTCGTCGTCGACAGCATGGGCCTCAACGAGAACCTGGCCCCCGGCAACGACGACATGAAGGCGCCCCGCGGCATCATCGACTACCAGCTGCGCGCCACCGCCAACACCACCCGCGCGCCGACCCCCATCGTCGACTGGAGGATCGCCGGGAACCTCGGCGGCGAGGACTACCGCGACCACTTCCGCGGGCCGCTCAACGAGGGTGGCTTCTTCTTCGAGCGCAGCGGCTTCCACCAGCCGTCGCCGCCCCTCGACCGCTTCGCCAGGGGCTCGCCGTTCAACGGCACCGCCAAGGCCGGCGTCGCCTACTACACGGCCCGCTTTGACCTGGACCTCCCCGCCATCGAGTACGACATCCCCGTCGCGGTGCGCTTCGACGCCGACGCCAACGCGCCGACCTACCGCGCGCTGCTCTACGTCAACGGCTTCCAGTACGGCAGGTACGTGAGCAACATCGGCCCCCAGACCGAGTTCCCGGTGCCCGAGGGCATCCTCAACTACAACGGCGAGAACTGGCTAGGCGTCGCCGTCTGGGCCATGGATAGCGGCGGTGCTAGGATCCCGGGCCTGTCCCTCACTTCTCGTCCGCCAGTCCTGACGAGCAGGAACAAGGTTGAACTCGTCAAAGGGCCGTCGTATACCGAGCGCCAGGGTGCATTCTAAATCTTTCTTGTGTTTCATATTGCATTTGTCTTGTGTGGTAGTCATGCCAATAAATCCTGGATATCCCTCTAATGTTATATTAATATATGTCTTATACTTCATGAGCCGATCCACGGCACCATCCCTCGTTACACCTCCAACTGTCTCTATCCAGCACATGGTAGCTTCCATCTCTTTCACCCCCATATCGGCGCGTTGCTATACGCCGGCGAATAGTAGCTATGCAAGACGCGATATGGCGGCCGCCACACCGTCAACGAAATCTCTGCGCCTCTGCGCGTCCCGTTGCGATACACCATTGGCGGGAGACTGCTGTCCCGCTTGGCAAAAAGAGCCGGCGAGCCGTAATACTCGTCGAGCGCGCTCGCCGTCGTCGGACGATCGGTTGGAACAGGCTCGTCAAAGGCTCGGATTCGAGTCTGCTGCTGCTCCGCTTGCTTCTGCTGCTCCGCTTGCTTCTGCTGCTCCGATTGCTTCCGCCGCTCCGCTCGCTTCTGCCGCTGCTGCTGCTGCCACCGCTCAGCTAGTTCCTGCGCGCGGCGACTCGGCGCGTTGCCCGGTGACGGCACGGGCGAGCGAGCCTCGGACTCATCATCGCCGCCGCCACCGCCGCGGATGTTGTGCATGGATTTTACTTGGCGTATCGGCGATACCTCGCGGGACTGAAAATCCACGCTGAGGCGCCAGAAGTCTTCGCCGTCGTCGCTCAGAGGTGATACATATGCGCTCTCGCTATCGGGAAAGAATAAGCGCAGCTTGGGGGTGTCGTCGTCGGCGGCACGGCTTCGCGTGTACTGCCAGCCCTCGAGAGGTCCCCTATCAGACTGGACCTGCGACGGCATAGAGGTATATGAGCCATGTATATTCCGCCCCTCAACGGGGCTCTCCTGAGAAACTTGGGTCTCAGATACAGCCGGTGGCGGTACAGACACCCTGATCGGTTTTCGCCTTTGCGGCAACTCGGGCTTTGGTGTGGGTAGAGGCTTAAACTGCGCTGTTTGAGACCGTGGTAGTTGTTTGACCTTGGCTGGTCGATATTGTTGTTCGCGAAAATCCCCTTCAAAGTTGACATGCGGTCTCGACGTCGCTCTCGCTGCATCACGGAGTAGCGGCGCATGCTCTGTGGTCGTCTGATGGGACTCGTGGTGATTGCGGAGGGCAGGCTCCAGTCGACGAAGGGTACGAGGCACAGCAACCTTGTCAAGGCTAGAAGAGCGCATGTGCGCTACTTGACCATCCGAATGACTCCCGGTATGGTGTTTCCTAGATTCGCCAGCAAAATTTCCACTAGATGCTTGTGGGCGATGCTGCGTAGTTTGAGGATCACAAGTGTCCGCGCTGGATAACAATGGTGCTGAGGGCGGCGCGAGACCATGACTCTTCCTAGCCAGCTTGCGGCGTAATTTGACTGGGTTTATTGTCACCGAAGCTAGAGAAGAGGTGTCTTCTTTGGATGCTGATCTTGAATGCGAGGGCTTGCTAATGATTGCGGCTTTGTTACTTGCCTGCAGATAACTCTTGACTCTATTTTGTCGAATAAGATCGCGAAAAGACTGAAAGGATAAATACGGCCCATTGCTATTGTCGGTATGAATATAGTTCTGTTCGGCGGCAATGTCATCGGATATCATGACAGGAATGACGTTATCCGAATATATACTGGAGCAGTCGTCTGTTGTCACTAGATTGCTTGGTCGTCTAACCAGGTTTAGTTGCTCGTCATCAATGACTTCGATGACAGATGATTTTCTATTGCGTATCGTTTCCACCGAAGGGCGCGGAGTGTCGCTCGACGTTCGGCCCTGCGGCCCTCGAACGGCCTCGCTGACGTGCATGTTGTTGAGAGCCTTCTCTGGGGACCAGTTTGAATTGGCAGGGGGGGGGGTTTTGACGGAAGGGGGATCGGGCGGCAAGATGTGCTGTGTGTTGGTGACATGATATGACGGGTCCTGATTCACATTCGTGTCGCCATCGAGATTCGCCAACTGGTCGGTACCGAATTCTTTACCCTTCTGGATTGAAAGGGGCGAACCGTTAGTGATACGGAGGGAGCCAAATTTTATACTTCCAAGTTGCCTGTAATCCACCTCGGAAGGGTTGCTGAGGTCATTGGCGTCGTCGTTGAGGGCAAGGACAGGGGGGGTGGTGGTGGTGATGGGAGGAGCCTGGTCGGGGGGAGAGTAAGGGTGATGTGGCGGCGACGTTGCCAAGTTTCGGCGGCGGATCTCCTCCTTTTCGGGCCGCGTGGCGAGGCCGGGAATCCGTTGCAGGGAGCGGCGCCGATACGGGATGTAGTGAGGCGACACTCGGCTGGCGTCTGAAAGCGAGGACAGAGTTCGGCCGGATTGAGTCGACGACGAACTGCTCAGGTTGGGAGGCGATGAAAAAAACAGCTCGATGTTTCCCACATCATTTCCGAGCATGTCACCTCCCTCCTCCTTCGTGGTCGCCGCCCGAGCGCTCCCTGACACGGGAGCGCTCCGAAGTGGGTGGAATGCGTCCGTGCTGTGACGGCTGGGTCGACTCTTGTGTCCACCAGTTGTGGCTGAAAATTGCTGAATGTGAGCAAGGATCAAATTTCCCTTGGTGGTGGATGGCTCATGAATGCGCGACAGGCCCCGGCCCTGCATCAACGCGAGACTTGGCACAGTCGGCATCGGTTCGTCGAGGCCGCGGTAGCCAGCACCACTTCGTGGCGTCGTTGGTGCATCATGAAAACGGTAGTCGTTTTCACCCACCACCTGCACCCAGTCGATGACAGCCTGATGCTTCGAGAGACGTCGTCGGCGGCCTGGGCCTCGCTGCTCCTCGAGTGCTGAAGGGACATTGCCCATTGTCGCAAAAACGAGGTGTGGCTTGGAGGGGGATCCAAGCCCGACAGTGGCTGAGGCGTGCGGCGTTGGGGACAAAACGACGACGAATGATGAAGGCAACTCCCCAACAGCCAGCCAAGAAAAAAAAACGAAGGGAAGCAAAGGAAAGCGGCGGCATACTGGCATTTACACAAACGAGCACAGGGTCGAAAAAAAAAAAGCTCACGATGAAGCACGACTTGGTGAAACAAGCTAACTCGCGAAACGGCAATTTGAGGGGTCATCCGTCCATGCATGCTACGGCGATGTTGTTTTCAAGGTTCTCATGCTCGGCCCCCCGTGTTGGGCCCAGTGTTGCAGAGTGCACCTATGCGAGAGCACGCGGAGCGGCATCGTCCGAGCAATCGTCATGGACGACATGGTCGGCTTCCTGTTTTAGAATTGCGTTTACCCTGATCATCCTGCCCGCAAAAAGGGCCTTGCTTTGGCGCGAAACAGCACGTGAAATCGTAAATTATACTTTCCGAGCTCAGGCTATTTCTTTTTGCCGATACCATCGCCTTCCTTGGACCCGATAATCCAACCACTTCTGGGCGATTCCTTAGACTCCCTACTCTGTACCATCGCCGCTTTCTTGCGCTCAACGCAGTCCTCTACGTGCAAATCGATTATGCACGAGGTGGGTACCTTGCTGCCTCTTTATCGAGCGCGATTTAACTCATGTTTCATCTATTGCTCGACTAACAAGTCAATATCAACATCAGCTGGGACTCTGGCAATAGATGCTACCATGTAGTAATAAGCGATTCCTGTCGCATCCTACCGTGTGGACTAGGCAGCCGCGGCTCATCTGATATCTTGTCGCCTCGGCTCTCCACGCCCGCGACAGGATAGAGTTACGGCTAAACCCAAAATTGAATGAGACTGCTTATCGAAGCATATTTGTTTTAAGATAGATCTGTGTGCTCGGCATTGCGTTGGTTCTGAACAGTGGGTGTGAGCAACGAAGACGTGCTTTGTTGTTGAGGCACACTCACTGTCACCTTGTCCCTAGTCCCGCAATGAGTCATATAGTACGAGGCATGGAATATGTCCTAGGCCCCTCAACCCCGCGCGGCCAACATTTCCGGCGACATATTCCCTTGAAAATGAAGCTGGGGTTGGCCGGCTTTCGCTCCTGCATCGATCCAGCCCCACGTGTCATGTATTACCCGGCATACTCGGGTATAATAACCGGGCGATCACCATAGCTCGGCTTCCAGAATCAGTAATGCCGCAGGATTGATATACAATGCGCTGGGGGAATATAGCTCGACCTGATATTGCGCTGGGCATTGCATCCCTGGATTGCAGCATGTGACCATCCCCCGCTATATCCGTTTCTTGGCGATTGGCACGAGTACGTGCTTCAGACAACATTTATGACCAAATACCTAAGACGTCTCGAATACCTGAAAGTGGCGACATCTTCCTCTGATTTGATCGACGTAGCGTCCAGACTTGACCGATTCAGCACCTTGGTGAAATCACAGTAGCCCAGCGCCTCTCTTAAAGCGATCAATTCAGCAGCGATGGCAATACTGCTAACCTCGGGGTCCTTTACAGCCTAGAGGCTCCTTCCCTCTATGATGAAGCTTGAAACCCCGTCGCCGCGCAGTTTCAGTACCAGGTCTGGATACTTGTCCGTCATAGTCCGTCATAAATTCGCGATTGCGAGAGCATTGATTCGAGATGGTGAGAGAATATAGAAACTTTGCCGATCCACCACCTTCTGGCAGATCATTGCCGCCTTATACAATAGGAGTCTTTGTACATTAATGCCGTTATGACCCCATCTACACCATCTTGAAACGCCAGCCTCCTGGATTCGGAATTATAAAGAAACTGAAGCGGAACTTAAATCCGGGGGTTTTAGCAATGTGTTCACCAGTGGACGTGCTCGTTACCAAAGCCACCACCCCGGGTTGGCCAGCCTCCTACCCTAGAGCTCCTCGACTCGGCGTGGTACTTTTGGCTCACCGCGTGTACCTATCTATGCCGGCGCTTTTCTACCACAATGCTGTGTTTTCTGCCAGAGACTTGTTACGGAATATGTGATGCATAGTTGTCTAATTCTAAATACTTCAGTGACCAGAATCAAGTGACTGTCCCCGCTTCACTGGTCTTGCGCAGGACAATCCGGCGACTGCAAGGTACAGTGTATTCAGACACTCGGCTGCAAGTTGGTGACCACGTCACAAAAGGCGATTCCCCGAAGATCAAAACGAACACAATAATTATATTCATCACTTAGTGCCCGGGTCTATCTGTGGTCGAGAGTGACTGACAAGGCTACGAAACGACTTCGAGCTCGATTTAATTTCGCAGAGAAGTCACAGTTCCGCACGCGCAAGGGCAAGATCAGCAATCCATTTTACTCTCTATGACAGGATTGTCGACATGTGCGCTTCCCTTCGAAAATAGAAAGCTACCGAAAAGACATCAGGGCTGTCGCGACGTTGCGGCTATGAATAAGCGCGGGTGGGGGTTTGGTCATCACTGCGTCAGCTGAATTTCTCCAGTGCTGGGATTGCTCGAGACAGAATACGGAGACGAGCCTTCTATGTAGAGGCCGCTCTTATTACTACGCTCTATTCAGCGATTTCAACACTGGGCCTTATTATAATCAATTGGGGTTGGCGAGCAATGCAAATCCACAAGGTTTGCATCATGTTTTGCCTGCACTGCGGGCACTCTCTGTTATAATTTAGCGCGCGCAGGACCTGAACAGTACTTGACGAGGGTGACACTGGTCTTCGGCCGTGAAGATGATGCGCTGTCGCAAGATCTGAATTACAGTTTACGGGAGCGGGCGTAAGGGTTGAGGGCTAACAGATCGCGGAGAGCCTACATTAGGGTAGGTACATATGTAGTAGGTACAGTGTCGCCTACCTACCTTATCAATAATGGGCGAATTAAGATGCTAACCTTAGGTAGGTACAGTAGGGACTAAGTAGGTAGTTAGTACCAGGTAGGCAGCTAGGTTAGCGCGTATCAAGTACCTATCTACTGTGCACTACGTCTTCGTTACCACCTTACCAACCTGTAGTCTATAACTTATGAATCTACCTAGAAAGAAACCCACTATAGGTCCCTGTATCGTCTAGGGACGTTTACTATTGCAGCATGACGGGGCGGCGTTGTCCTCTTTCATCCCTTGATTCCATGCCAGGGCAATCCGGCTTCTGTCATCTTGGACACATTGTCAAGTACCGCCCGCCATCCAAGTTCCAAGTTGCACCCTCCTCAGACCGCCTCATTTTCCCCTCCCCCCAATCACCACAATTGCATCGTCCACCAGACGACTCAAGCTCAAGCCCCGTCAACGTCGCGCATCCACAAGATTCCACCACTGCCCTAGCCAGACTCGGAGCTGAATCTTTGGTGGTCAGCACTGCCCCGACCAGCTCCCACTGGGAAGACCCGTCCGCCCATCCCGTTGACGCCGTCAGCCACCGAACAAGCCAAACAACAACCTAGTCAGTCCACAGCCTCACCCGCCCGCCAAAGGCTAAAGGCTGAACATCACTTGCCTGTCATACCGTATCCGTCCCGTATCCGTCCCGTATCCGTCCCGTATCCGTCCAGGAAAGATCCGCCTGGGCAGTTCAATTATAACCATGCCCTGTCTTGATCGCAAATGAGAGACTCCCCTCTCACTTCTCCCCTTGCAACAACGCAACTTGGCCGCTCGCTGCCTTTCTCTTCGCCCCTTCTCACTTATTGGGCTGCATTAGCACCGACACACGCTGCATGTCATGCATCCTGAGTCTCGGCTTGACGAGGCTGTGCCCCTGCCATCATTGACCTGCATCGCTGCCTGGCCTCCACTCCGCAAACTGCCAGCAAGTTTTGTCCACGATCGCGCCTTGGCTGCGCCGTCAGGCCACCATGTCTCTTTCTTGCGGCCTTTGGGTATGTACGACCGCAGTTGCACACTCACACGACGCCTTAGATCATCCATCAATAGCTGACCAAGTCTCTTCAGCCACGTCGTAAATCTCGCCAGAATCCTCCCGAAAACAAGCGCCGCCGTATGCGAACAATGTCCATTTTCGGGAATACACACGGTCAAGCGACCGGCGCGTTGCACAAAATGGTCAAATTTACCGCCTTTGCCTCCCCCAAAGCAGCTCCGTTGGAGGGCCAGTTCCCAGTCGACAGTCGCACCGGCACCGTCCACTTACCCGCCGATATTACTACCGTTCTCAACGACATTTACGATGAGCTACGAGGCAACGACAAGACTCTATCCAAGGCTAAATTCCAACATTTCCTCCGCAAGACCCAAGGCGAGAAGAGAGTCTCTTTGCCAGATAAATGCTATACAGTCGGGGACTTTCAAGCGACCTGGTACTTCAACTATTCTTGGAATGCCGCCGCGTCCTTGCCCGACAAGGACTTGACACAGCCTTTGACAGACTACTTTATAAGTAGTAGCCACAATACCTACCTGGAGGGACATCAAGTCCTGTCCAAGAGTTCACCCCAAGCGTACAAAAATGTGAGTGCAACAGTTTGCGGACCGCAGACGCAGGAGTATAGCGCTACATGTTCACAATTTTACTGATCGTGACTCTTCCTAAAGGTCCTGCTCAAGGGAGGCCGATGTATAGAAATTGATGTTTGGAACGGTGAACCGGCAACCCCGAAGCCAAGCTCAAAATCTCCCGCTGCGAAGCATGATCGCCAACCATCATCGACCTCTGTGGCGCATACCTATGACGAAGTCCGCGAAACTACTAAGAAATACCTGGGAAGCACCTCACACTCTAGAAGCGTGAGTGCTAATAGTGCCACTCTAGTTGAAGATTCGCCGAAATCGAGCCTACATGCTTTCCCATCCACCACTGATGGAAACCACCATTTGAATCTACCACAGACCTCTGCCCCCAGAGGTCGCAGTCCCCCCAGAGGTCGCAGTCCCTCCAGAGGTCGCAATCCCATTGCCAAGGGAGAACCTGTAGTGCGCCATGGGCCTATGCTGACTTATTACTGTGGATTCCGCGAAGTTGCCGAGGCCATTAGAGAAACTGCCTTTGTGGCCAGTGACTTGCCCGTCATCATTAGTTTTGAGATGCATGCAGATCTGGAGCAACAGGAGGTCATGGTCAACATCATGGAAGAGGTGTGGGAAGACATGCTCCTCGGATCTCCTCACGACGAGTGTGATCCCCATTACCAAGTACCACGCCTGGAGCAGCTGCGTGGCAAAATTCTCATAAAGGCCAAGAGGGCACACGAAACCTCGTCACAACCTTTCACGTCCGTCTCTGCTCCAACAACACAGGTGGAACTTGGCCGTGACTGCGAATTGCCTCAACCCCATGCCAAGCTGGGAAAATCCTTGTCTGCCTCGGCGACTTCTACTCCGTCCCACGACTCGAATTCGAAAGTACCAATCCATGAAAAGCTCAAGAATCTGGCAATCTATACTCGAGGTGTCAAGTTCGAAGGTTTAGATACGAAGCAAGCGGCCCAGCCTAACCACATCTTTTCCATAAGCGAGGACGATATATTCAACCTTGACCAAAAACACCATCGCGCCATGTTTTTGCACAACAAGAGATTCTTCATGCGGAGCTATCCAGATGGCCTCAAGAGGGTCAACAGCTCGAATTATAACCCCGCCTACTTTTGGCGTAAGGGCGTGCAGATGGTTACCATGAACTGGCAGTATCCCGATGACGGCATGATGCTCAACTACGGCATGTTTGCTGATGAGCTGGGTTGGGTTCTCAAGCCGCCTGGTTATCGAAGCTCTGACACTTTGAGCCAGACGCAGCACGAAGCGGCCACCGTACGCACCATGGACCTGGCCTTGACCATCTTCAAGGCGCAGCACATACCCGTTAAGGGTGATGGGAACGACGCTGAGCGACACGGTGCCGCATTGCACACCTTCACCAGGGCCGAGATTCGGACGGGAAGATTCATCGACTTCAAAAAGGACAGCACGCTCACGGACGACACGCACGCTAAGAAGACGCAGGTTTACAAATCCGACCATCCTTCGTTTGGCAGATTCGGCGAGACGCTGTCGTTCCATGACATCCCGCACGTTGTGGAGGAGTTGAGCTTCCTGCTGTATGTTTTGGTCGCCGTACTGCTTGCTGGCTAGAGACTAACAAGCACGATTGTAGCATCAAAATTGACGAGGTAGGCGTTACTGGCGTTATTAACTGGCCTACGCGGGCGTGGGCGTGTATACGACTGGACCGGCTCCAATCAGGTTATCGTTTCATCCAGTTGATGGACATGACAGGTCATCCTGTTGAACAGGGCCGGCTGTTCGTCAAGATTGCCAAAGGGTTTCGGTGAGACGCATTCGATGTTCCTTGACATGGCACAAATGGTGGTTGCCCTGCGCTTGAAATGCTCCTGAGCTTGTTGGTCAGCACAAGGATGGATGAGGCCGAGATTGTCACAATTACTGTATCATTGATTGCACCATCTTTCTGTTTTGAGCATGTGAGCATCCATGGGAACGTCACCCCACAAGCATTGTTGTTCGTTTTGTGTTTTCTTAACCATCAAGGTTTTTTTGAGCCAGATACCACGTCTATAGCCAGTTACTTTTGCACATCAGCAGACTTGATTTAACTTTTTCAATAGCATTCAGCCATATGAGTACTCAACATATCAACTGCCGGGATGTACAGCACATCTCTTGATAGCCATGTCGGTACAACAACTGAGGCTACCCATTAAATAAACTTTTGGCTGTATAAAGGCATAAAACCCGTTGCTTCTCCAATTTTCCTGTACTTTTCAGCTGATCAGCATCCATCCCCCTGTCCCCTACCGATCCGCGCTGTCAAGCCTCCCGCTCTGTCATCGTGACGACGGCAAGAGCCAGGATCACGTTCCAGGGTCACCCTGGGGATTTTTTGGGGGGGGGGGGTTGAAGTTGAAGTTGGGGGGAGAGGGAGCCGAAGGGAAGAGGGTGTGATTCGTCGGTGACCAATAAATTGTTATGCTTCGGAGCTGCATGCCTAGTGGGATGGATCGCGGGGGGGTCCTGCATCTGCTGCAGGAAAAAAAACCGGCATAAAAGAGAAAACAAATGTGAGATGCGACAAGATTGCCAAGGTTCCAAGCAGAAAATGAGGCCACGAACAAGGGCAGGCATCGTTGGTTGGGCAAACTACCTGCCAGAAGGAGAATATAAACCCGACCGGCCGGACAAAAGAAGAATAAAGGAAAAAAAGAAGGAGAACAATAGAAAATTAGAGTTTGTCATTTCAACGTCCCGGTCCTCATTCTCGGGGACTTATCGTCGACATCGACGATGGAGCGGAAAGTTTAAAGCCGGACCCAACCGGGAGCTGTGCTCGTCTTTGCCGGCCTCATTCTTCCAGCTCCTCCTGGAACAAGACCGTGAACCTCAAACCCGCCATGTTGTCTCTTCCTTCTCTTCCTTCTCTTCAGCAACTTTTTTTTTGCCCCGGCTCAGGCGGGAAGACGTTCCGAGGCGCGGTCCGAACTTTCCGGTGTCAGCCTAGGAACCGCATTCTCGCGACATGGACAAAAGAGAAACCGATATTCCTGGCCCGATATTCCTGGCCCGATATTCCTGGTCCGATGCTCCTGGTCCCCTTACTCTATTCGTGGAGAATTTTCACGGCCGTGGCGCATAAAAACTATTAGATGCTCTGTTTTGGCAGTATACATATGACGCTGGGAGGGCGGCAGAAAAAAAACGTTGCTCAGTCTCCTTCACCTGTTACATGTACCCGGTAGTGGATATATGAATAGAGGGTAAAGTTCAAGACGGAGGAATGACAGATGACAGCCCAAGAGTCCACTGGAACCGCGCCGTGGTACGAATAAGAAGTTGTCGACTTCCGGCACATTCCGGCACAGCCCTCAACCCCTTCCCCCCCCGTTATAGCGGTCACTGCGACGGTGAGAAGACTGGAGAAGAAGCAAAGTTTGAAAAAGGGCTGCGGGATTTGTATGGCAGGCACGGGGCCTTCCTGGTAACACTTCCGGGACCGGGCCGGTTCGGTTCCCCGAGTAGGGATTGGCTATCTGGCTGTGATGTGTTATGAAAAGCCCATTGTTACTTTCCCATCTCTCCAGTTGCTCCTGTCAAGCTCCGCTTTGCGCATGTCGATGCTTACCCTGTCAAGTTAGTTGGTTTCTTGTGCCCCTATCCCCTGCCAGCCTGACGCAGCCCATCTTGCCCTTTTGTTGTTTTTTTCCATAGCCATAGCCAACGAATGACGGCCACCGGAACTCGTTGCAGGGGAGATGCAGCTTGATATTCTTGTTCCACACCCCTTTTCCTATTTCCCAACCCCTGGACTGCTACTCTGATGTTGCCTCTTTCCACTCGAAATTTTCCGGTGGATATTGAAGCGGTCTCGACGACTGCTCGTTCTCAGTTCTCAAAAGCTCAAGCATCCCAGCACTAAGCCGTAATAGGCGGCCTGGCATGGGACCCCCGAAACATTGCTTGCTATTTCCTGAGTACGGATGAGAACTTGCTTCTTTTCTTCTCTTGGTGTTGCATGGAGAAACTGAGACAATTTTAGAAAGCCAGCAGCCTTGCGCTGTTTCTGGGGATCGCCCCATCCGAGAAGCATAGTTTTTGGCAGCTTCTAAAATTGGCTTGCAGCTGACTTTCCTCACCACCTCTTTAGATCGGGGGGACCAGCCGAGGTCGCGGCTGTGTGGTAACCTTGTTTTTCAACCCTCTGACATGGCTGCGTCAGTGGTGGCAATGCTGAGAATGCACTGCCAGCACTAGCCAATCGGCGTTGAAACGGAATCGAGAAATAGAGGCTCTAGCTGCTGGTGTTCCATGTCTTGTTGGCTGGATGTGAATCGCATGCCACACTAGTTGATAGGGCGAGACAAACTAACCTCATTTCTCAGCATGGAAACTGTCCTGGAGCCCAGACGCGATACTTGGAATTCCTTTTGGGACGGGTTGGCGCAAATAGAAAATAATAATGATGTCTTGCTGGGAGTCTAGTTCAATGCGAGAACTGCTGTGTGTTAGCTATTGCCACGAAAAAGACATGTATCTGGTCTGTCTGAGGATCTCGCTGTGGCAATGCGAGACGAGGCAAAAAGTACAGCCATCGTTGGTGACCTTTTTATTTTTAGAGAAAAAAAAAAGGTGCTTTCTGGTCAAATATGCAAAAACAACTTGAATTGGGCCTTGCGTGCCCCAGTAAGCCTGTCTCCAGGCATGTCACGACAATTGCTCAGAGAAACTCTAAAGAATGCGATTGCCCGTAGCAACCTGCATCTCGTAGACTTCTGTTGCTTCACTTCGAGCTAGCACCACGCCCGACCACTCTCAGCCCGAGAGCTGGTACCACAGGCGTTGCGGCCTGTACAAGCAGTGACGTACAAGACAGAAGAAGCTTGGTATAGCCTCACCGCCCTTCTCTAACAACGCATTCATGGGTGTAGGAGCACAGGGTGATGAAAATCCACCAGAGACGTGGTGGAGTAAATTTGGGCGATCTGACAAGACAAGAATCGACGACACGGACCTATGCTTCCGTGGCGGAAGACCAGGCCGCTAAAATAGACAGCCAGGCTCACTATTCAATGCACGTCTCGTTGATCAGGGATGCCATTGCAAAAGTGACTGGTAGAAGCTCTCACGTTCGAGCTGAAAGAAAGAGAGTTCTCTCCTATAGAGATGAATGAGTCCGTTTGATGGGACTCTTTGGATCATGAATCACATTTTCAGATTGTTCGATCATGGCAGCGGCAGGAACCGGGCTGGGAATACGCACAAAAAATCTTGGATATTCGAAACTCGCATTGCACAGCCGCAATCCGTGAGGTCAGTTGTGAAACTTCACTGAGCTCGATCAGTAATCCGGTGTAAATGGATACTCGGCGGCATCGCTATGAAGCTCTTTTATGTATTCAAAGCTGCTGAATGTCGTTCTTCTGACACTCGGGGCGAACATGTATGATAAGCCACCTCCTACACCTCCTACACTGAGCCGGAGAGTTTCGGTGACATGGACTTTGTCGTTAGGACTAGTAGGTGTGCTCCGATGTGATGATAGATGGTGGTCTTAACGCAGCTCATGATCTGATAGCAAAAACACATGTCCAATTGCCTAGTTTCGGAATTGTAAGCCACAAGGAATAGAAGCTGACGGAACACTAGGGCTTGGTGAATTGTTATGAAGGGGGTGGGAAAAAAGTCCACAAGTCAAACTTCGATTTGGAGCAAAAGACAGGACAGAATCGAACCACCCTTTCTTGGCAATAAGCTAGAATATCGGACGAAACCTCTATATCAAGGCGAATTTTGCTAGTCCGTGGACGGTGTGTGCGCTGAGTCCCCTTTCTTCGCGCCTCCCAACTCGCTTGTTGGGCTGGAATCATGGAGAGCTAGTTGATTTGCCAGTGTGAGAGGAGGGACTCAGTTGTGGATGCTGGGAGGCTGAAGAAACCCGGGATTGGCATTTAATAGTCAAGGGATCAGTAATCACGACTCAATGCTGTCTCTCCTTGACAACCATCGAGTCTGTGCGCACGTCTGCAGTTTGTGGTGGTACAACGGCGATGGGGCGGAATATCAGACCCCTCCTCTTCTATAGGCGGACCAATAAAGTGGCTTGAGCAGACGATGCAGCATTGTGTTGATCCTTAGGGGGTACAAGGTCCAGCTTCCTTGACGCGCCTGGCTATTTTTTTTTTAAAAAAAAAATACAAGCCTCTCGCCGCATTCCTCGTATCGAACCTTTAAATATGTGGTGACTAGATGTTGCTGAGAACAGAAGAGGCCATCAGCCAGCCGTAGTGTGCGGGCGGGATTGCTGTGGGAGGTTGCTCTTTGTGGCACGCAGCAGAAAAGCCAGATATAGCGCCTTGTCCCGAAGTTTTGCGGTGACCTAATCCCTGCGCCTCGTGCCTTGAATGGAACAAGGTATGGAGGCGACGTCGACCAAGAAGGCTTATAGGCCGAGAAGGCGGTCACACGGAGTTGGTGAAACATGATCTGGTCTTGATGTTGCACGGATCTGGCGGTGATCGGTTGATGATCGGGTATGTACATACTTGAGGCGAAAGGAGAGGGGGTTTCGGGTGAGACAATTGCGAGAGCCGTGGGCGCAGTGAATATGGTGTGTTTGTTCGGACTGTATTGCCCCTTGGCTTGGGACGTGTTAGTATCTATGTCTAAGCCAGTAAGTAAGTAGTGTTGGTCTGGCGAGGGATGCCTACCGCATTCCAGCGGCTTCATCTGCAAGTTCGGACAATACAGTTGGCGACAGGATGCACTTCATCCTTGCTGTGATGTTGGAATTTGCAAAACGTTTCTCTGAGGGATGCTGAAAAGTTAATGGTTTGGTCGTTTGCTTGCTGGTGTCGCAACGAGGTTGGCGATGTGGCCGGGGTGGTTGAGGTTGGTAGTCGGCCTATACGCGACCGGCATGGTTACTTAGTCTGGAAGGTCAAAGTGACGAGTGGCGAGTGGCGAGTAGCGAGTAGCGAGTAGTGAGTAGTGAGTAGTGATGATTAGTTTGCGCGGGTGAGTGCAGAGATGGATGGATGTATCAGACGAAGGTGTGCCTGTGATGCAGGATGAAGGAAGGTGCCAGGATGGAAGCCGCGTTGAGTTCTCCACCTGTGTAAAAATTAATAAGCCACACACCCCTGGTCGGTGGGAAGGAATAGCACGGGATTGTAATGTTGAATGGCTCAAGACAGCAAACGCATGAATGCGGCCCTAGTGAATGACAACCACCTACGTGCCTTGGGCGTTGCTTTGAAAGGATCTCGGGAGGATTTGGAACTGCAGGAGCTGAGACTTGGCGATTACTATTCCACCACCTGATACGAAATGCCCCCGGCTCGGCGGCATCATTCGAATTCGTCTCTGCTATTTGGTGGATGTATCAGGTCAGCTTCACCCGAACTCGGCTTTGATTGCGAAGTCGAGGTAAGTTTCCTTAATTTTCATCGACCAATGGGTGTGTGATAAACTGGCACCAGACAGAGTAAACCTGCAAGGATTAGCCATGACACCGGATGCTCTCAGGAGCATCCGCGAAGCCCCCTAGCAAAAAGGAAATAAAATGAGAGGCGGTACAATAACTGCGTGAATGAAAAGAGAAATGGCCAAAGACCAAGGTGGAAGCCACACCAACTGTCTGTTGCAGGCGCTTTCCCGAGCGTTTGGTTGGGGCTCTCCCACCCAATCGATGCCCCAAGGCTGCCCCGCTGCCGGGATCAGACACCTCCATTGACGTATGGTTTTTGCTGTGAGGGGGACGGATGGAGGGAGAGACCAAGCAAGTTACCAAGTAGGGCAGAGGGCACCCGGTACCACGGTGGTGGGATGGTGGGATGGTGGGATGGTGGAATGGTGGTGGTGGTGGTGGTTGTGGTGGTGGTGGCGGTACATGCATGGACTCGCTGTCACCTCTCTCGCAGGGGGCCGGGGCCGCCTGGCGATGCGACGCTGCGATTGATGATTGATGCGATGTGAGCTGTTTTTCCGCACAAGAGTTTTGGATTGGGGTGTGCAGAACCGAGCGAGTGGAAAGAGAGCATTTCAAATGTGACCTGATTCTGTTGCGCCGTCCTGGTTGGCCGGTTGGCAGAAGACAGTCGTCCGATTTGGATAGCCGGCCGGCCGGCTTTCACAAGGTCACAAGACTGTTGGGCCGAAACATGACTGATATCGATATTGATCCATCCATATCTTTGACAGCAACATATCGGCAGTCTTCCGCTTTCGCCAGCAGCAGACACAGACTTCAGATGGTTGTTTCAACACGGAACCGACGTGGTCAACTAAAAGATGGCTTGCGGAAGAGCGAAAATCCAACCAGAAAAAGAAAAGAAAAGAACAAGGAAGAAAGGACAGGGTGTGCATGTGTCCTACAAGCATCACCCCTTGTCACCCTCCGGTATTATTCGGCCACTGATGAGTTGGTCGGCGGCGCGGCTGCCTCATCGCGCGTGTGCCCGGTTTTGGGCAAAGTTCAGTACATCACCCGCCGCGCAGGGATGATTTGATGCATCTATGGACCATGTATTATCGTCTCTGTGCAAGACAAGATTGCGAGAAACATGGCTTATTAGTTGTAAATTGAGATGGCAAGCTAGTAGTGGTCGTTGCTGTCATCTTGTCATCTACCTACAGCCCGCTTGGTGTAAGACGTTGCAAATTTGTCATTTCCATCACAGCTCAGCCATTGTCGGTTTCTACATGGATATTACTGCTTTCTTCTTGTTGAGACTCTGAGCCGTCGACGTGCGTACCCCCCTCTCAGCTGTGACTTGATATTGTGACTCCACGCTTTTCTTTTGGCGTTATTAATTTGATTTGACCTCTCCGTCCTTTCGTCTCATTGTTCATCATGTGTCTCGCATTGGCGCTTTTTTTTCGTTTCCCCTTCCTGTTTCCGCATTTCCCTGGACCAGGGGAGGGGCGTGAACAAACCCCCCACCCCATATGCTGGATGCTAATATGGAGCGTTCGGTCGCCAATATACGGAGTACTCCGGTACTCCGTAGAGTGCCATTATTAATGATTAAAAAAAAATCAGAATGTCTCTTTCCCATGGCTATGCTAGGGACTAACTACTCTTCTTTTTCTATTCTCGTACCTGGCCCATGTTTTAATAATAAAGCTCCAGTGTGGTTGTGTTATCCACTTGCCGGTGCATCAGCCTGGCCAACTCTTGCATGTTTTCCCCCTCTAGCTCTAATTTACTGGCTATTGATTAAGTGATTTTTTTTTAGGAAAAGAAAAACTTACTTTTCCCCCAATGATCGTTGTTCATTTCTCAGCTCGGCTACAGACCGTCGTGAAGTTGCTATGTCGCAATGCATAGACAGAGGCAACACAAGAAAGTGAGCATGAAGGAAAATGGCTTAAACCGGTAATCGGCGCGCGATTGATCTGCCCTCGCTTTTTACACCGGTGACCGAAGCGGCTCCCGAGCCCTACCTAGCTTGATGATTTGTTTCCTGGCCGCTTTTCTGGCGGCGACGTGATCATGGTTGTCGTCGTCGTCGTCGTCGTCGTCGTCGGTCGTGGAGACGTATGTAACCCGGCCGCAAGCATGTATGGTTTGAGACCATGTCTGTCTGTGACTTGATGCATGGTGTGCATGCGACCATACCGTAGCACCGAATTCTAGGGTCGACGTTTCTCTGTCCAGGCCCATGATACAGAGAGATCTGCGTGACATGCAGTGCCGTGCTGCACAAACACAAGCACAAGCACAAGGAAGCATCAACCAGCCCCATGGCTTGCAGCCGATTCTGGGCTCGCAACCATGGCCGCTCCCAGCTTTCTGGGTTTGCGCAACGCGGCTCCAGGGCGCACAAGCGATCGAGCAACACACACACATCTCTCGCTTTATACCGTATACTAGACGCTATGAATCTCGCATCGTGGGCGGTGCGACACCTTGCTTGACCTGACAAAAAGAAACAAAAAGCATCACCGCTACTTCTCGCGCCTTTTGTCCGAATAAGAATCACCCGTCTCTTCCCGTCTCTTCCCACCCGTCTCTTCCCACCCAGTCTCTAAGCAAGTAACAAGCAAGCAAGCCAAAGCGTCTCACAGGTGAGATGACACGGCCGCGTCTTGCTCCAGACTCAGGGCTCCGCTTCGTAGAAGCTTCCCGAGACCTCGGCCGCCCGCCCACCTGGCTGGCTTGCTCCCGATCGTCAGATACCAACCATGGTTGGTCCATCCGTCTGTCCACTCACTCCCCCTCCCCAATCCCCAAGTCTTGGTTCGCAGGCCCCATTCCCATTGCCATTCCCATCATGCCTCACGCCTTGTGCCAGGTGTCTAGGTTCCACCGCGCTTAATGGCTACCCGGCAAGGCCGTGTGTCTAGTAGTAGTTATCCCAACCCGGGCTGGGGCTGGCTGGCTGGCTGGCTGGCTGGCTGGCTGGCTGGCTGGCTCATTGCCTCTATCTCTTGTCTTTTTTCTTGGTCCTACCTGTGCCTCCTTCTCCCGCCTTCACCTCCTCCTACTTGCCTTTCCTTGTTTTTGCTTTTCGTGGCACTTGGCGAAAAACCATAAATGGCATCGGCCCCCACTCCATTAGCATCTTAGAACAGCCTGCTTGACTACCTATTGGCAACGCAACACCACCAGCAACACCACCTTCAAGCTCTACTCCTCCTCAACTTATAAATACTTGCTCTGCAGCCTTCCTTTCTTTCCCAGTCCCTCTCTGCATTATACAGTCTCCTGCCCTGTCTCTTCTCGGTGCCCTCAGCTGCAACAAACAACCCACCTTGATCCTCTGTCATCGCCCTTTACACAATGGTTCCACCTCGCCGCGTTGTCAACACCCTTCCCTGCCCTGAGTGGCAAGAGGACAGCGACCCGCGCAATGCTCCCTCGATGGTCGAGGCAATTGATGTGGACGGAATCCTGTCTCTTGGACCAAAGGTGAGTTCCGGCGAAGCGACCTTGCTCGTCCATCCTGCATGCGACATGATGCGCCTGTCCACACGTCTCAAGTCCCTTGGCTGACTGGAGGCTCGCTATAGATTCCTGGCACCCGATGCCCAACCTGCGCCCTCGACGGCAAGGAAGTCTGGGTGATTCCCGGTCGATGCTGCGGCTACTGCGGGACGCCCTGCCAGTAGCTTGAGCTTCCATGTCAAACAGCCGATCGGCACCTCAGCGCCTGTGAGGAGCGATCGGCTGGCTGGCACGACCTGTCCGCCCGCGGGACAGGCAAGCGGTTCGAACGCGATTGGACCGAGCAATACATAATATCATTATTAGCGCGCGATTGCGCCCTGCCACTCTCTTTTTCATCTACCACGTTTGCACCAAGCTCGTCGCCCGACACGACGACAACTTGGACACCCCTACAGGACGGATCAGCAGCCCATCCTTTGACGGTTGATGTGCGCTGGCTCTGTCAAGGCGCACCGTCAACAACGGACAATGGCGGTAGGGCGCCTTTACTATGCACTGGTATAAAGCCCTACAGTTCACGTTTTACTAAGCTGAGACGACACCCCATACGTGCTGCCCCTGATGACACCGAACGAGCCGAGACGGATGCGAGATTCAACAACCACTTACTCACAATGGATCCCCCCCCCCAATCCTGAAGCAGCGCGTCTTCGGCAGCGCGGCAAAGCAACGGCATATTCACTGGCGGACTCTCTTTTCACGCACACGACCGACGGCAATGACATGGGAATGCGCCACCTGAGACAACCCCTGTAACCATACAGTATGCCCAGCGACCAGAGTGCCCCGGCTGCGTTGTCACTGGTTACACAGCTCTCGAGTTGTGACGTGACTTTTGCCGTGATCTGGGCCAATTCACGCGACCCTGCCGTTTGCACGCCATCCCTTAATCCGTGCGCTGGTCAGCCGAGGAAGCCTCGTACCGCCAAAACTATCTCGTCTCTCTGTCTCTTGAGCGCACTGGGATCCTTGACCAGCTGCAAGCTAGCGGGGGTATCGGAAATGCCAGGTTTATCCCCCCACCGTGATGGCCTCTGCGTTTTGAGATGCAGCGAGCAAGCAGGGCTGCAGGCGACATGCAGTGAGGCACGTACACGCCTCATCTCGGGTACCCGTCGGGAATTTGGGTTATGGAAGGAAGTACGAATTGCGCAGCCTGTCTTGCGATCTACTGGGGCAAGATGGGTCTATCGATACGTTTTTTTTTTTCGAGCAATGAGAAGGTGCGCCCGTTAGTTAGTTAGACACGTGAACTACCAACAAATTGAACTCAGTATCCGTATTTTCAAACCCCCCTTCAAAATTCACAAGTGCAGGGATATGAATGTGCACAATCACTCAGTAGCGAGCCCAATCTACTGTACCTCGCTCTACCAGTACAGGTTCATAGACCAAAACACGTTTGTGCTAAGCATGTACTCGACTGTATTGAGTACATGGAGATGTTGTTCTTTCTTATTTTGCAGGTAGTGGATTGGCTGGCATGTGGATGGACAAATGAGTGACAGGTCACTAACCTTAGTACGAAGGTGTTCTGTACATACAGATTAGTTAGCTGGGGACTTTAATATTTAGCAGATAATCATGCAATCATGCATTGCATTGATGGGGTTGGGACGACTTGTGTCCACCCACCCCCCCTTCTTTCCCCGGGGCGGCGCACCAAGGTTTGGGACATGCAGCACGCCTGCCTGCGTTCTCTTTTTTTTATGGAATCAGAGAAAGATCAAAGAACATGTGCTCGTCTAGTAAATCGCTGGCAGGGTTCTCTTGGCGCTCATTGACGTCAACTTGCGTATGACCACCTACTGGCCAAGGCATCCATCCGTGAGGAACTATTAAAAAGGCACAATCCAGATTGGCCCCCAAAACCTTTTACACATCCTTTTTTCTCTTTTTTGGTCCAGAGGGAAAAAAAAAGATCGCCGTTACTAGACGGCTTTATGGAGTATTCCACTCTGAAGCCTGTGTTCTTGAAATAGACGAGACTGTTCCTTCTTAAAAAAAAGGGGGTGGGGGGAAGGACAAAGAAACCGTCAATTTCCAAAATCTATATTAATTTATATTAAGTACAAGCACCAACTGTAACGGCTCGGTTTGTGGTCTGATTGGGCTACGCCCACAGGATGTCCAGACCACATGATCATCCGACGACGACCTTCGTGCTAGGGTTGTGTAGCTTTCCTGTTCCTATTTGCCCGGATCACATTTCATATTGAATGAAGACGAGTTTTCAGCTGCCCTTTCCCACCAAACAGTTCAGAATCGCGCAAAAAGACGAACAATCGAATGATCCGCCAGCCAATGAACGACGGTGCTGGGGGGTTGGGGGCCAACGCGGCACCCAGTTTACGTGCTGTGGTGGGTTAAATTAGCAAAAAAAAATGACTGCTCCTTTGTCATGGTACGGCAAGGTTCGCGCCTGCTTCTTTCTCGGCATTTGACTAGAGCAGACTTGGCGAGGCGGTTGACTGGTTCGCTTCGCTTGGACACGAAACAAAGGAATCTTGATCCGTGGTCGCGCTCGTTCACGGCTGACCGGACTCCGGTTTCCGATGAAAAAATGGGGGCCACGACCGTTGGACGGACGGTTGGGCAGTTGTCGAAGCTGGCTACGGTTCTCGCGCGGATGCCAGTCTCCCCGAATTGATCGCCCTGGGGCCCGTGATATTGTCAATGTCAGCCTTGTCGCTACTCGCCTCCGCCTCCACGGGGGAAGTGCCGCTCTGCGCGCGGAAATTCCCCATTGATGGCGATAAATGAAACACCGACCTGTAGGAGAGGCTCGGAGCTGGTCTCTATTGTTGGCAGCTGAGGAGATGTCATGTAACGTCTCCCCTCAATTCCACGCCATGTAACCACACAGACAGTGGCATGTTTTCCCCTCTCACCGGCCGCCAGAAATCCGATTATCATCTGTTGAACTAGCACCCCAGCCCAGCGGCTTCCTCTGCCGGCTAGCCAATCACTTCGTGCCTGACAGGAGCGGAGAAAACGTGAAGAGTTTCCTGCTAGACCCGTTGTCAAAGCCAAAACCCTGTTCCTAGCTACGCCACGCACACAATGGCCACCTATGTACTCGCTAACTTGCAGTATTTCCTGAAATTGAAACAGGTGCGAAAAGCATTATTTTAGGCAGAGCCAATATGTCTCGGTAAGCCTCAACGGCGGCTGACCGGGCTTCCGCTGCCTTGCATATTTGGCGTTCAACGGCGGTTGCTGTTTCCAATATCACTCCATCCCACGACAGTTTGGTCCAACACTTATGATAAGAGCTTGGATTTACGGCTAAGCACCTTTCGCCCTCTGCTCTTTACACCCATCTCAGGTTCTGGTACCAACCGGCCAACCCCAATTCCTCGCCGCCGGGTGCCAACCGCCGGGCCGAGTTTTTAACGTATTGAGTCGCGAAGTGATCCAAGACGAGCACCGCTCTAGTGTCTTGGCGATTAATGTATCCCAGCTGAGAAGCCTTGCCTTCGCTGCCTTGGCCACGACAGAGAGCATGGACCTTATCTCGTCCGTGCGGTAGGTTGACGAATGGTTTTTTTTTCACCAATGATGCCCCTTCCTAGCCAGCCGTTGCTATTTATGCCCGCCTTGCATTATTAGCTCGGTCCTCGCGTTGCCAAGGCATGACAGCATACTGGTACGTTTGGTCGGCCACGTGAGCGGCGACCCCCCTTCACTTCGCTTCTGGCATCGCCTCGCCCTTTCTGGCAGTTGTTCGTTATTAGGCCGAGCGAGGATTTGCGTAGCCATGGGGCAGAACTGGAGGGCTTGACATGCCCCCCCCCCTGCAACTCTTGATGCGCACACTATGTATGCTTGCTTTCCTG
The DNA here is from genome assembly GCA_025583755.1 of Cordyceps tenuipes. Taxonomy (NCBI): domain Eukaryota; kingdom Fungi; phylum Ascomycota; class Sordariomycetes; order Hypocreales; family Cordycipitaceae; genus Cordyceps; species Cordyceps tenuipes. The sequence continues at coordinate 105,272 of JANZYN010000112.1, forward strand.
TTGGTGGATACTACGTCTTCTCACGCGCCTCCAATCACGAGCGCAGGATATCCGCCGTTTCCCGCATCTTTCGGCGACTCCGGCGCTGTCGTGGCTGAAGCTAGACGGTTTGACGTCGGTTGGATGGTAAAATATTCAACACCGCATTCATACCCTGCCAACTGGTCAAGGCCGCCTAGAGAGCTTTCAAAGACCAATCCTGCCAGTTTCTGCCCTTTCTCATCTCAAGTCTACCGTCGTATTCGCTTTTTACTAACGATTGAGAGCAATGTCTGTGTGAATATCGGGAATGTACAAATTACTGTCTCGCTAGCTGGCGTCCGAGGGGTGGGGATTGACTATCGCGGAGATATTCCGCTCACAATGCATGAAAGCTGTGGGTATTGGGACTCGATATATGATATATGCCATGCGTTCGGCGCTGTTTCTAGGCCGCGATTAGAAGCGATTGGTTTGTAGGGCCTCTGGGTATTCTTGAGCTTTTGCGACAGCGTCAAATGAGGCACGATGCGAGCGCCAGGCCGAAACCAACTAATTTCAGACACTGCATAAATCAGTATTGAATATTCAAGCATGCATGCAATGGGCCGCGCCTATTGGTCCCTATATCATGTGGCGTTGCACAGAGGCACCGGCGCATTTAGTGTGAAGATTTGGGGCCAACACTGGAACGATTTTTTCCGATTTGAGTCGGCAAGCTTGACGGGACTTGATGAAGCCGCGCATGCCTGGTTTCAGCAAGCGGGATGCCGAGATTGGTATCGCGATAACAGCCAATGTTGCTACTGTCAGACAAATTGATTCATTCGTTATTGGTGGCGCAAATGCACTCTGATGCTTTATCCTCGGCCCCGCACCGAACCGTTCAAGTTCGTCTACACAACAACAGCGGGAGTGTGATTATCGAATGAGACTCAGTACAACCTGTGAACATACCAGCGTCGATTGGAAACCAATATGTACCACAATCCTACAGTGCGGCGCTGTGGTGATCGAGTTCAGTTCCCGCCATCGGAATCTATCCGTGACATCATACGAAAACATCTCCCCAGGCCCCCGCCACCTTGGCAACCCCTCAGCACCCCACCATAGCTCCCAGCTCCCAGCTTCCCATCGCCATCACCATCACCATCACCAGGCTTTCCGCTGACTGAAAAGAGGGACGATTGGTCAACTCTAGAAATACAAAGCAATCAGTTCGAATATATCACCATGTCTGCCATGCCTGCCACCTCCGGCCACTCTGCAGCCTGCTGCAACCTGCCCCCGATTGTGACCAAGGGCTACAAGGCCAAGGGCAAATACGAACAAGTTGGCGACTACAAGAGTTGTATGTACAATTCCGGAATGGCAGCTGTACGTCCGAGCTTGGTGCCTATCAATACTAACAAATTGCCCCCAAGATGTCACCGGTCCCGCCGACGCCACCAAGGCTATTGTCATCATCTACGACATCTTTGGCTACTTTGAGCAGACTCTCCAAGGCGCTGACATCCTCGCCCACAGCTGCGAGCAAAAGTACAGAGTCTACATGCCCGACTTCTTCAAGGGCGAGCCCTGCCCCATTGAGTGGTACGAGATCCCGCGCATGTGCAACAAAGCTACCACTCCCCGAAACTCACCGGTCCCAGGTACCCTCCCGACACGGAGCAGAAGAAGAAGGACCTCGGGGCCTTCTTCGAAAAGAACCCTCCTTCCAGCGCTGCGACTCCGCTCCCCGCATATGTCCAGGCCATCAAATCGCAGAGCCCCTCCATCACCACTACCGGTGTCCTCGGCGTGAGCAACGCCCCCCCCCCCCCCGCCAAAATTGCGACAAAATAACAATCGTACTGACTAGAGACATACAGTTCTGTTGGGGTGGCAAAGCCGTTGCCCTGAGCGTCAAGGAGTCGTCCAACCCGTTCGCCGCCGCCGCCTCGGTGCACCCTGCAATGGTCGACGCCGCCGATGCGCCAGGCATCAAGGTGCCCTTCATCCTGCTCGCCTCGGGCGACGAGCCCGCCGAGGACGTCAAGAAGTTCGAGGACGCGCTCACCGTGCCCAAGCACGTTGAGACGTTTGCCGACCAGATCCACGGTTGGATGGCAGCCCGCTCCAATCTAAGCGACGATCGCGTCAAGGCCGAGTATGAGCGCGGCTACAAGACCGTCCTCACGTTCTTTGACAAGCACTTGTAAACGGCCCACGATGATGAGGATTCGTATTGAACAATATACGACTTTGCGCTTCAAAATGACCAAAGAATGCTGAATACGCGCAAATATCAATCCAAGAATAGAAAAATAGAAGATGGCTTGTTCCCTCAACTACCTCATCTCGCTCCGCGGAGATGTAAAAGTTCCATTGCTTCCTGCACCGTGCACCCATGCTCTCCTGCGCGTTGTCCTATCTCATCGCCTTGAGCTCCTCCGCCTGCCGCAGCACCTTGTCCAGGTCCAGCAGCTCAAAGCGGCCCAGGCGCAGCGGCGCCGCCGGATCCGGGTTCCGCACCGCCGTGGAGATCATGTACTGCCTCCCGAGGAACCACTCGATGCGTAGATCCACGTCGGTCACGCGCTTCCCCCCCGCCGGCCCGAAAAACACCTCCCGCTGCGTCGCCGTCGCCGCAGGGTCGTCTCCCGGCGGCGCGAAGCCGCGCATCTCCAGCTCGCCCAGCCAGCTCGCCAGCAGCGCCTCGCCCGTCATCTTGACGTACGCCTCGCGCAGGCACCACAGCGCGTAAAAGTGCGCCAGCCTGCGGTCCGCCTCCGCCTCCTCGCCGCCGGCCGCCGGCTCCAACTCCCGCAGCCGCCGCGCCTCCACGGGCGAGAGCACCGAGTCATGCATGTCCACGTACGCCGCCCACCCCCCTCCTACCGCGCCGCCGCCGCCGAGGACGGTCTCGAGGTCGCGCGCGCGCCGCTCGCCGGGGCACACGACGTCGACGCCCAGCTGCGTGCCGGCGGCGACGCCGGCGGCACCGGCGGCCAGCAGCACCACGAGCCCGGCCTGGTGCGAGACGTTGAAGAGCACCGGCTCGGCGCCGTCCGGCCCGCGGAAGACGGGCTTGGTGCGCTCGTCGCGCACGGCGGTCGCCGCCGCCCAGGGCAAGCCCGGGACGTGCTGCGCGATGACGAGCCGCTTGAGCAGCGCGGAGCCGAGGGCCAGCTTGGCGTCGCGAACGTGGAAGTAGCGCAGTACTGCATCGCGCTCGTCGGGGAGGAGAAGATCCATGGCTCGCGCGGCCTGTGTGCCAAGAAACGTCAGATGAGCAGCTCGGAAGGGTAGCTCAGTTAGCACGGGGGGGGGGGGGGGGGGCC